>PVJS01000154.1:0-163751 GCA_004027185.1 Glis glis | reverse complement strand
CACAAGCTGGCAGCCAGGTCTGACACACCTGTGCATGTACAGCGTTCGGGATCGAAGGTGGGTAGAAAGTGAGTCATATCTTACTGTTCAAAAAGTGCTTATTACAAATGATGTAATTTTGTTCTTCCTTATGACTGCATAAAATTCCACTGTGTACATATCCCATAGTTTTGTAACCCATTCATCTGTTGATGGACACCTTGACTGGTTCCAAAGTTTGGGAAATGGAAAGAATTAGAGAACATTATGCTAAGTGAGATTAGTCAGGCACAAAGAGTGAAAAGTCGGATGTTCGCCCTAATATGTGGAAGCTAGATAGAAGGAGATTTAGAAGGGACTCCAGACAAAGAAGAAGAAAACTTTAGATGAACAAAGAAGATGACCTAACTGAGGGAGTTGGGAGGGGGGTGGAGGGAAACACACTAAAGCGCATGAGGTATATATCCAAACTTATAAAACTCAAATCACTGTGCAAAGCACTAAAGGGAGGGAACGGGGAGGGAACGGGGTGGGATTTGAGGGAGGGCTGAATGGGCAATGTGTGCATGTATGATTCTTCTAAGCTGACACCTATCAAATGTATAATTAGAATGCACCAGTAAATGGATATAAAAAATAAATTTAAATAAGTCAAAAAAAGTGCTTATTATTAATATTATTTTTATTACTATCACTAGTGTTGTCATCATGGAGACTGACGTGAACAAGGAATTGCAATCATGCTGAGTACTAAAAAGGAGTTGTGTGGGGTGCTGAGGATGTATGCTAGGGGAATCAAATCTTAGACCGAGGTGATGGGGAGAACTGAGAACAGACCAGAGGAAGTAGCGCATGCGAAGGCCCTGCGGTGGGGAGGAGCATGCGACGTATTTGAAGGCCACTGTGAACAAGGCAGAAAAGAGGAATTAAAGAGAGTTTGGGTACAAGCTGGCAGGGGAGCAGGGCTCAGGCACCACCTGGGCCCCTTTTCTCAGCTCTTCTCTGGGGTAGTGTGCAGCTGTGGGAATATTGCTGTGATCAGATTTACCTTTAAAAAGGTGGTCTGGCTGCAGTCAGGGAATGGCCTAGAAGCCAGTGTGGATGCAGAGAGTTCAGTTGGAGGCCAGTGTGGTGGCCCTGGCCAGAACATGATGGCAGCGTGGACCAGAGTGCCGATGGTGGGGACAGGCAGAAGTGGATGGAATTTAGGAGGTAGCCTCGAAGGGCCTCGATGATTGATTGGACGGGGTGAAGGTTGGGGAGGGGAGGGGAGGGGACAATGCTCAGATTTCAGGGTTGAAAAATTGGGTGGGTAGAGTTTAGAAAGTGATTTTTTAAAAAGGTATAAAGTGCTAAGGGAGTTCAGAGGAAGGACAAAATACTTCCAGCTGGCGGAGAGGTGGGAAGATTTAATATTGTAAAGATGTCGATTAATGAATAAATTTAACACAATGCCAATCAAAATACCAACAAAATGTTTGGGGAAACATTACAAAGTTCACCTGGGAAGGTGCTAAAATAGAACACTTGATTTTGAAAAATGAGAGAGGCTTGCCCTACCAGACATTAAAACCTATTTTAAGTTTCAATAATTAAAAGAATATGGGGACTTTGCAGGGAAGAATGTCATGCAACAGAAAATTTAAAAAGAAACTGTTTTTGCACACACTGAGTGTATAAATGCTTAAATATCAACATGGTGAGGAGCCACCTCAGATAAATGTGGAAAAGATCAGACGCTTCACCAATGTGTTGGGCCAACTAGTTAAGCCATACTTAGAAGAAAAAGTTAGATTTCTAATTTCACATCACAAACTAAAATATATTCAAATTAAATATTTCTAATTAAACGTGTAGCTGTTTCAAAAGATTATAGATATAAAAGTAATTGTCACCTTGAGCTTTGTCTGACACTAAAGATAGAGGCCATCAATTAAGAGATGTGGTTACATGAAAAGAAAGACATTTCATGTCCAAGTATCAGGCATGAAGTAAAAATGAAAGAACAAACTGGGGACATTTTTACTCTGTAGGAGATATTGTCTTATGTATAAAAAGACTCCTTTATTTGTTCAGCAAAATTTTATTTTATTCCTACCATCGTTAACTATGTTATGCATTGTGGATAAAGAGGTGAATGTTAGATATCTTGAAAATTAAGGAGAGCCAGGCGTGTGGTACACGCTTGTAATCCCAGTACTTGGAAGGCTGAGACCAGAGGATCCGGGTTCACAGTCAGCCTCACTTAGTGAGGCCCTCCACAACTTAGCGAGACCCTGTTTCAAAAATAAAGAATAAAAAATAGGGCCGGGGTGTAGCTTGGAGGTAGAATGCCCCTGGGTTCAATCTCCAGTACCGCAAAAAAAAAAATATTAAGGAGAAAAAGACAAATACTCAAATAGAAAGCTAGCAAGTATCATCAGGAGTTAATTCTAAAAAGGAATGCAATTAGACAATAAACAAAAAATTCCAACAATCAAATAAATGCAAATCAAGGCAACAAGACTACCATGAATTTTTCTTTGTTGAGTTGGCAAAGTTTAAAAAAAATGAAAACACCCAGTTGGTAAAATTAGAGGAAGGTAGAGACTTTTTAACACACCTCTGTAGGAAATGGTTAGAAAAGAATATCTTCCTGGTGCTAGCCTTAAAAACACATGGGCCTCTTGACCCAGCAATTCTCCTTTCAGGAGTGGATACTTAGGGAATAATTGAATTTGCCCAAGGCTGTTCATTGGAACACTATTTATAGTAGTGAAAAATTAAAAACATCCTTAGTGTCCATTCGGGGATTCATTAAAAAAATGAAACATATTTACAGTTTCTAAATATTAAAAATGATGCTGATGATGGATATTTACACAAGAGACACCTGTGATGTAAGTTTTTTTAAACTTGAAAATAGTATGCGTAGTATGATCCGAATTTTATACATATGAAAAATGAATAGTACAAAAAATGCGAGTGAGGTGTGGAAGCCCGTGAGGCACTGTATTAGCAATGGTGGCTCTGGGGTATTAGAGTTTTTTTTCCTGTTGCTTACTTGTGTCTATTATTTTCTCATAAAGCAAAAATAATTTTAAATAATCGTTAAAAAACAAAATGTAAGCCGGGCATGGTGGTGCACGCTTGTAATCCCAGTACTTGGGAGGCTGAGACCGGAGGATCCGTGTTCGCAGCCAGCCTCAGCTACTTAGTAAGGCCTTCCGCAACTTAGTGAGACCCTGTTTCAAAATAAAGAATAAAAAAATAGGGCTGGTGGTGTAGCTCAGAGGTAGAATGCCCCTGGGTTCAACCCCCAGCACCGCAAAAATAAATAAATAAAATAAAATAAAATGTAATACAAAAAACTAACATCACACGTCTTTAAGCACAGAAAGGGCACACACTAGTAAACCTAGTTTTCCAAGCAGGCGGTCAGGAAGCTTCTCCCAGAGCCTGCCTTTGAGAGGGAGGGACCTCGGGAGGCAGTCGGAGAGACCAGAAGTGCAAACTCTGTCCAAGATGCACGGGAGGCTAGGCACTCTAGAGGGACGTCCACCTTGAGTCCCTGGCCACAGTGCAGCTGCTGCTGGTAGAGACAAGAAGCCAATGCCATCAGGGAGTTTCCAGCCCCACAGGGAATGGATCGGTGGCCTTGCCTTCCCACCGAATGAGCAGCACTGTCGGGAAAGCTGACTTAGTCTCCGTCTAGTGGTTGGAAAGGCAGGGGCTTCACAGGGGACGGAGGATGAGCCGGCTCTACCCAGACCCGGGTCCTCACTCCAGCTGGCCTGCACAGCCCTGGCCCTTTCCCTGTGGGCAGATGGACAGAGGCTCTCACGTTTCCAGCCGGCCTGGCCTCGCAGGTGTTGGGGAGCCAGCGCCCCGGTCCTATGGCGGCTTCACAGAGAGACAGTGCCCTGAGACCCCCACAGGCCTAGGTAAAACGCTCAGCTCCAATGGCAGGGTGCAAAATATCATCTTGATTCTGGAGGAAAACAAGCTGGAAACCTAGCGAGCTTCGGCGGGCCAGAGTGAGCCCTCTGGATAGGAGGGTCTAAGAGGACAGGCCTGGGGCAGCCAGAAGAGGTGATTTGAAGACTGCCTGTGTCCTCCATGACTCCCTGGCCTTTTGCCGAGTCACCTGACCTCTCTGAGCCTCGTTTTCCTCATCAATGAAGCTCAGGTGCTAATTAGACCTTTACCCATAGGCGTTTCCCTAGTTGGACTGATCTTGAGACTCACGCTTGGCGCCTTTCCAGCCATACCAAATTACGCCCTTCTAGGAGGGTCTGAGAATCTGTGTTTTCAAAAAATGAATTGAAAGACCCAAGTTCTGCTCATGAGGCGACTGCAGAGACTCTCTGGCTTGGAGAGAATCCGCACTTAGGCTTGGCCTTATGAGACCAAGTCAGGTCCACGTGAGCACAATTGGAATGTTTACTCTTAGGTGGAACTTTCTAGAAGGAGACTCAAAAAGCAGGAGGCAGGAAGGGAGGCTCCAGAGAAGCTCTCCTCCTTCAGCCCTCCCCACACCCCAAGGTCCACAGTCCAGTGGTTGATGGTCCCTGTATTCCAGGATGCGTTACCATCATGTATCCAAGCCCATCAGATGTACCGGTATAATTAGCCAAAACGCAGCAGTGCGCTCTCCATGCTTGTTGCTGCCAAGCACAGCACCAACAACATCAAGGCTCTGAAAAGCAACATGTTTTCCTCACACATGTGATTTCACACATGTGATTTGCAGGTCTCTTTTCCCACAACCATGGTTTTCTAACGCACAGCTTGCTGCTGCGGAACTGAGAGAGCCACACGAGACCACAGCTCATCAGGAAAAGTCCAATCGCCTCTGTCTGGTTGGAGGCCCAGAGGAGGTGTGCCAGCAAGGCTTAGCAGGGAGACGTCCCTCCCCTGCTCCCCTGCAGACTTCCCCAGAGCTGGCAGCGAAGGAAAGTAATCCCAGGACCAAAAGGACGAGAGCAGTGGGTCGAGCAGGTAGTTCCTGGCTGTCCTGACTTTAGGGAGCAGCGAGTCTACATGGAAACGGTGTCCAGAATGTGGCATTTGGGGGTGGAAATGCTGGTGTCTATAATCATAAACTCTTCATCACCCTCAGAATTCACGCAAAGTGTGGTGCATGAGCTGATTGTGGGTGGCTAAGGACCCACGGTACACGAGCACAGCTCTTCACTAGCGTTCCCATGGCTCTTTGCAAAATCTGGGCTATACATTTGATTGTAGGTTAAGAATTCTCCCATAAGTTCTATCATAAGGCAGAACATGGAAAAAAATGGTGATCAGAATTCAGTGATCACGCCTGTCACCTGTCGAGCACACAGGGCCTGGCTCTTCCTCCGAGCTCCGATCATCATCACCTTTCCCCATGATGACAGTTTTATTAGAATCTCAACTTCATAGGTGAGAATCCTGTTGTAAGGCAAATTAAGTCACCTGCCTATGGTCACCAAGCCAGACTCATGCCAAGCTGTCGTATTGCAAAGTTCTGCCCTTACGCGCAAATCTGCACTGTTTCCCCACAATGTGCAACTGATCCGGAGGAATGATACCAAGGCCATAGGTTCGGTCTCACCTGGTAGTTTGACTTGGCAGATGCCAATAGCCTCGTCTCTCTGGCTCTTATGCTGAAGAAGTGCACAGGATACAGACTAGCAGCGAGTGTGACGAGGGCACAGAACATGCCTTACCTGTGCCCACGTTTTCTGAATGGCAACATGGGGCTAGTTCTCACTACCTCGGTGTGGCATGTTAGACTCAGAGCCCGTGAAGAGCTTTGAGAGCCGCAGAACTGATAGAAATTCTCCTGCCCATAAATAACTGAACTTGCAGAAGGCAAAGGTATAAAAGTTCCACATTGTTATTAAACTTGAGAGAACTTGGTGCTAGGGTGGAAGGCAGCCTGGGGGTTGCTAAGGGATAGTAGCAAGGCAGTGAAGGAGTTAAGAGGTTGGGGGTTTCACCCCAACTTTTTAAAAAAGTCATGTAACTATTCTTTGCACCAGTTTTCTACCCTTCCCCCCCAATGGACATATACTTACGGTACTGGGGAGATGAAGATATATGCATATGCAAAGTTCATTAGGTTTGTAGATACAGAAAGATAAGCAGAATCCACCATGGTAAGCAGCTAGAAGGAACATGCACAGTAGCTGTGATGTACTCGGTTCATTCCTCTCTCATTGCTGTTTGGAGGCTTTTGTAATTGTCTACGTTTAAGTTATTTTTTCCTTTATTATACTTGGTGCATTGTAATTATACATCATAGTGAGGTTCATAGTGATACAAACAGACATGCACACATCACTTGGTGTATTTCCTTCTGCCTTGGTATCTTTCCCAAAGAATTAAAGTCAGAATACAATAGCAATACATGCATATCCGCGTTCAGAGCAGCACAGTTCACGATAGCCAGATTATAAAGGCCAACTAGGTGTCTGTCCACAGATGAGTGGATACAGAAAACGTGGCCTATACACACAGTGCAGTTTCACTCATAAAGAACAGAATTGTGTCACTTGGTGGCCTTTTTGTGTGTCTTCTCTTCCACAAAATGGGGATTCTTCTTGAAAGACCTGCCACATCGTACCCTTAACATCTTGATCTAGGTTAGAAATCAGAGTTTTGCAGGAGACTGAGAAGGTCAAGGCAGCCTGGAACATAGACATTGCAGGTGGGGGCCAAAGAAGGACAAAAAGAACAGAGGAGACCCAGGGCCCCAGCTGGCTCACGTGCACGCAGTTGCTTTATGTGGTGTGCAGTTGGATTTATTTTTTTAATTTTTCTTTTGGGGGGGTACTGGGGAATGAACCTAGGGGCATTCTACCTCCTAGCTACTCCCCAGCCCTATTTTTTATTCTTTCTTTTGAAACTCGGTCTCACTAAGTTGCAGAGGCCTCAGTAAGTAGCTGACCCGGATCCTCCTGTCTCAGCCTCCCAAGTACTGGGATTACAAGTGTGCGCCACCACGCCCGGCATGCGAGGTTGAATTTAGAAATCAACAAAGGCAGCCTGGCTAATTGAGACACCCTGGGCGAACAACTAACCTTCTCCCCCCTTATCTTTTATATTAGTAAAACACGAATGCGTTGATTAAATACCCCTGGTTGTTATTTGGGAGAAAGTGTTCATCCACAGGAAGAGGCAGCAGTTGGGAGGAGAAATGGGAGGCCTGGATTCTGCCACAAACTCCCAAATCATACCCAAGCCCCCAACCCTCCCCGAGGCTCTGCACAAGGCGTGAAGTCCTGCCTCCATAAAGCCGCACTGCACAGATGTGCCAACCGGATTGCAAATGCTAATAGCTCCTCCACTTGGCATTTCTTTTTTTTTTTTCATAGCATTATCCTGAAAAAATCCCACTGAAAAAATGAATCTGATTTTTAGTTAAAAATACCCAAATCAGACATCTAAAACTGGCCCACGTATAATTGCTCCCTGTTCAAATTGCAAACAGACTGGATCGACAGCACTCTTGGTACCTGTACTTTTGCAAAGTTGCCTGCATGCCCACCGCTAGTGAAACTCAGATACATCCATCAGCGGAGCCTGAGAAATGATGTCTCCGCCGTCAGCCCCGGAGTAGGAAGTGTTGTTTCACTAGAGACACCACAGCCCCTTAATGGACCGGTGCTCCCAGCCATAATATTCCTGCGCACATTACAGAGAGCAGGCGCGCGTTCATAACTGCTCCGTTGTGGCATTTAGATTTACCCTTGAAATTTATCTTTAATTTTTACAGTTGTCTCCTTAACCATGTATATTACTCCCTTCTTCAAACAATCTGTCTTGCGGCTGCAGTTTTTCTGGAAACCAAAGCGTAATTAAATATTAAATTAATATTTCATTTAAAATTAAATATCAAAGGCTTTGGCCTAATCTTTCGCTTGTGCACTGTTGGTTCTCTCCTCGTGTTCTTGTTCTTGTGTCCACAAAGGCAGGTGCCACCTCTGAATAATGTGTCCCTGTATTATCTTTATTCCTTTTATTTTTTTAATTGGCTAGACCAGACTTTGGCTGCATTGAAACATTTGGACAAGGGGACAGATTTCAATGTCATCATGAATAAAGGCAACTTAATTTTGACAGCCTATGACTTCAACCCCACCCACTTCTACTTCTCAGAGAAGAATACCACTGCTCTAAGCAAAAAAATAGCCTTAGAATCGTCGTAAAATGCAAGAGCCTGTAAGGGGTCTCTGAGGTTTTTTAGTCCAACCATTTGTCTTTGTAGAGAAATCAGCCAAAGCCCCACCTGGCCAAGTGAAGGGGCAAAGGTAGCGTCATTGTTCAGTGTCAGGATCTAAGGCAAATCCCAAGACCTGGGCAGCTGTACCTCTACCGCATTATTGGATGCTATGAAAAACGTTAATGCATTAACTGGCTCATTTAATACAGGTTGAGCATCTCCAATCCAAATGTCTGAAACGTGAAATGCTCCAAAATTCAAAACTTTTTGAACACTGATATGATGCTATAAATGGTTGAAAATTCCACACCTGACTTCGTGCACTGGGTCATGGTCAAAATGTACATGCACTACAAATACTGTATAAAATTACCTTCAGGCCATGTGGGCAAGGTGTATAGGAGGCATAAATGAATTCCATGTTTATACTTGGGTCTCATCCCCAAGATATCTCATTATGTACGTGCAAATATTTCAAAATCCTAAAAAAATCAAACACTTCTGGTCCCAAGGGATACTCAGCCTGCACTGATTGTTGGACACATTTTGAGGAGGGCAGAAGGTAGATGATTAGATGAAGGGACTGGGAGCAGGAGGAGGGACAGAGAGGAAGACCGCAATCATAGCACAGGAGAGGCAGACTTGATGGGGGTCAACATGGAGGAACAGAGGACTCTGACGACACGGGTACTGTAAAGGAAGAGGAGAATGAAGAAGTCCTGAGGTGGCATGTGGGCAGGAACTTGTCTGTGTTCTTCTGAATTTCTCCCAAAGCTGGGTTGTTCTGTGCCGTCCTGTCAACAGAAAACGACCCCAACTGAAGCCACATGCCAGGTATTCTGGTGCGAGCATCCTCCTCTGTGCACAGCAAAGCCCATCTTCTCATCAGCTGTTTATTCGGCAGTCACAGTACATAGCTTCTAGCTTACTTTGGCTTTCTTTTGTAGGAAACAAAGATCAAGATTCTTGTCAGTTGTGTATTTTATTCTTGAAAGAAATTGGGATTTAGAACTTGGACTGCAGGTGCCTTGGTTTTGTGGGATGTCCCCCTCAGTGGACTGTATACTGTGAGCACCTGTTCCAAATGAAGATCCTTTTCTGCAGATAAATGCACATGTGCACACACACACACACACAACTGGGCTTGGAATTCTACTTTTATCAGCCTCTTGATGGCCATCAATAGACACCCTGGTGATCCTAGGACCCAGATGAGGATGCACACGTGGGGAAAGCTGGATGCCAGGCCCTTGGGCTCGGATGTTGCCATCTTTGTAGTTTGCAGCTCTTGATCAAGGGCTTAAGTGACCGCCCATGATGGCTCTGTTGTTGAGGGTTGACCAGAACTCCCAACAAGCAGCCCTCTTTCTGTGTTGGTCAGTGTCCCTATATTTTTAGGAAACATAAGTAGAAGTATAGCTGGAGTGAGCATTATCTGATTTCTGTACCTCCTCTTATGAAAATAAAAATTATATAGAATTTATATGTCCCACCAGTCCTTTGGGAAAATTAAGTATGAGTACCAGCCAGCTTTCTGTTTTTTAAATGAGCGGTTCCCAGCAGATATTTTTAGTTAAATACTATTTACTTAAAAAAGGAAACCCTTCACACATTGCCTATAGTTTATATCTATTTGTTCGTCCCAGGATGTGTAAGTAACCTCATATATTATACTCACAATCAAAATGAGAAATGACACATAAGATCCAAGCTCTCAGGAGAAATATTATGAAATCTCAAGGTATTGATGAAAGTTTTTCAGGGCTGATCCAAATGGGATTTAGATTCTGTGGCAGTTGAAATGTGTATTATTAAACTCCTTAAGCAAACCCAAATGACTCCCAGTGGAGGATTAAGACATTCTATGTATAGCAAAGACGAAATTCTCATGTCTGAGCTCTCTCTATTGAATTCCCCCTTGATTAGCTTCTGTAATATTTAACTTTATGCCATGCCATAATTATTTAATAAAAGGTAAATATAAATTATATTTCAGTGGGGATATGACCTTTTACCTTAATGTTATATTACTAAAGAAAGACATAGATAAATACAGCCTATAGATTGAAGCATATTTTTAATTTATTCTATTTTTGCCTTGCCAGCATTTCTCCATGTCCCTGTCAGCCAGAGGGTTGGCAGAACTTCACAGCATCCTGCACACCATGCGGTAGGCGAGGCTGTAAATTTACACGGATGATGGCGGTTAATGACCTGGTTGGCCCTCAGAGACAGTCATGGTGCTGGTCTTGGGCACCTCATTAGCTAATTGAGGTTTGCGTGGCTCATACCAGGCCTGAAAAGGCAGCAAACACCCGGGGAGATGGGGAGAGGGAATGGGCGGGGGAAGCCGAATCCATGGGATGCAAAACAACTGGTCAGTTGGGAAGTCAGCTCCGAACTAAAGTAAAAGTTGTCAAACTGACCTTGAAGTCATGAAGGCTGAGATTAAATGGCATTTTATCTTACAGTTTGATATTGACTAAACCGAGCCTGACAGGTTTGTGGTTGCTACTTCAAATATGTACTTGATTAAATGAGATTGTGTAGGGTGTATGTATGCGTGTGTGTGTACGTGCACACGCATGCATGTATGTGCATGTCTGTGTGCGTGCGTGCATGTGTGTGTGATTTCTCCCTGCCCATATAGACAACAACACTGTGTTTCACTATTCTATTTATCATTTGGATATGAACATGGCCCATCCTACAGTTTATGCATAAAACTCCAACGGGGACCTGCCAAAGCAGTCAACATAAAAAATCGACAATTGTGCCCAATCTGCGTATCCCAATTAAACCATGAACTACCCACCCAGTGTGGTCAAGATCCTCTGCTCTTTTTAAGCTGAGGGTGAAGGGTCAGGGAGAGGATGGCAGGGAAGATAAGACAGACAGGACCTTATGTCCTGATGACTTTTAATCTGATGGGGCATCAATGGGAACAAATGTGTGATAAACATTGTTAAAGAGAAACTGTCCCCTCCTTTCACCTGTGTGGACTGACCAGAGCCCGGCTCCTGAGAGTTCCTCTGTGAGCTACAGAAAGGACCACGCAAGGAGGAGGTTAGTGCAGGGAGGCTGCGGAATGGACCCCACAGTGCTCTTGGGAGAGGCAGCATGTACCTGCTGGGAGTGGCTGTGTAGACGGAAGGAAGGAAGAGGACAGAAATGGAGACATGAGCGGTTAGACTTCGTCCCTGGGATATTTTCATTTGTGTTCAGCATATTGGGAGCATACCCATATCTATAATTTTTCAGTCTGTGCATCTAAGAAAATCTGCACTTTGGATTAGCCAAACAGGGCAGAGTTCACACAAGATGTGGCGATGACTGGTTTGGAGGGTTCTGTCGCCAGGTCTGTCTGCCCTGCAGCACGGGGCAGCTGTTTGTGTCTGCTGGTTCATAGCAAATGTCTGTCTCAGTGACTGCAAAGTCAGGTGACTCAGGCTTCAGCCCAGAGTCCGCGGGCCTTTTCTCGAAGCTGGGAGGAAGCAAACAAAGCGATAGAAGGAACATCTCTGGTTTTATGGCAGAAAACACTAGAAGCACAGGTTCAGGGGTTAGAGAAGCCAGGCTGTGGATCTGACCATGTGGAACTGCATTGCACATGGGGACAGAGCCCCTGCTATGGGGCTGCAATGAGGACTAAAAGAGCTAATGGGTGTGAAAGGATTAGTGAGGTGCACACAACACAGTAAGCTTTCAGTATATTCTAACGGTGGTAACAAGCCTCTAAAAGTCCTGTTATAAGAGAAAAAGGCTTCAGAAATTGCTGACATTATAAGAAGTTTACGGAATGATTCCAAATATGCACAGAACTACTTTTACACAAGTTTCTGGATAAGATGATAATGTTAGTCCAAGTGTTTTAATTTGCCTTCTGCCCCCAAACTACTAGGGAATATTTTCAGGAAAATATAAAAATAAGGGAAATCTGGCATTAATGCATGAAATGAGGCTGCTGTCACTGACATGCCAAAAATGTTGTGGCCCGAGTGGGTCTATGCGACAGGTTTGTCCTGGCAGATGTGTGGAAACTGGGCTCCTGATTCTTCTACAAAAGAATGGCGTTTGAAATATAAGCACACTGTAGAAAGACAAATTTATGGTAGCAAAAATGGATAGGATGTGTTAGATAATATTATCAAAAAGATATATTAAATAAAAGATTAAATCATTACCCATGAAACATGGACAAGACAGATATGTATTAATTCACAAAGAACTCCAATTCCAAAAGGCAGCTTTCGTATAGGCCACCTTTTGAAAATCCAGCACAGTTAGCTAGAATAAACAATTAATAATTTATTGCCCAATTCCTTAGAAACTTTAGGATATTCTTCTTGGAACAAAAAGTCAAAATTAAAAATATGGCTAGAAAAAATTACAACAAAAAGGGAAAGTAGAATAACAGAGAGGTTAAATTTTAAACAGATCCTCTATTGAATGTATAATAAAACATTTTAACTCGAGGAAATTGATTTTTTTCTAAAAAACATCAAAATGATATTGAGAACAAAGCATGGGTCCCGGTTTTCTGATTGGCAATCCGGTGGATGATGTTGTTATTCACTGAGAGTGTCACGGGCTTGGAGATCTGGGGTGGGAGGAGTCTATGGAACATCCAAGTGGAAATGTCCAACCAACAGTTGTCTAAATAAGGCTGAGTCTCTGGCAAACTCAATGTACCAGAGATAAAGGTTTGTGTTGATCAACATGTAGCTTAACATGGAATCATGGGGGCGTGGACCACGTTGCCCAAGAGAATGCGTGACAAGGCAGAAGAAAGACTGGACAAAAATCTTGAGGGGCATCGACATTTGCAAAATGGGCAGAAAAAGACAAATCCTCCAAGTAGGCTGAGATGTCATGGCCAGAGAGGAAGGCGTAGAGTAGAACACGACGGGTTCAGGAAAGAGCCAGGGGTGGAAACATGTCCAAAATGAGAAGAGGTGAGTGGTGCCAGATGCTTATTTGAGATGGGAAAGGTTTCTCTTGGTTTGGTTAAAATTGGTGACCTTGACAAGAGGGATCTTACTAGGATTCTTTCAAACTTTTAGTCAAGAGATACTATCAATAGCATATGCTAAACTATAAAAAAATTCTAAATCCCTTCTTAGAAGTGGATACTTCTCAATTTACTTTTCAAAGTTGATATAAAATAAACACCAATCACAAGTTGAACAGAACAGCGTTCACAATCCCAGTTATTCATATGGACACACAAATCCCTAGCAACATAATGATCATGGACACCCGAGTGCTCACTGTGTGCCACGCACCGCTGTTAGTCATGTCATTGACATAAGCCTACACCAGTAGTCATCAGAAAATATCAACAAATTGAACCCACCAATATACTGAGAACATTGTATTAACATCTGTGAGCTAATGTTTAATTGTTAAATCTTGGAAATTTTATTATAAGATACAATATGAATTGGTCAAAGGGGAATATTCCCAAGATTGTCATTTTCTTTCTTTCTTTCTTTTATTTTTTTAGCAGTACCGGGGCTTGAACCCAGGGGCATTCTACCTCTGAGCTATACCCCCAACCCAATTTTATTCTTTGTTTTTGAAACAGGGTCTCACTAAGTTGCAGAGGGCCTCACTAAGTAGCTGAGGCTGGCTGCGAACCTGTGATCCTCCTGTCTCAGCCTCCCAAGTACTGGGATTACAAGCGTGCGCCACCATGCCCAGCCCAAGATTGTAATTTTCCAAAACTCCAGCAGGTCCTGATAAAACCCTTATTGAAGCATGATAAATAATATCTAACTCAAATAACCAACACCATGTTTAGTGGTGAAATGTCACTGCCGTTCCCATTTAGCGGGAAACATGTAAGAATTATTCATGATCCTTATATTTGGGGTATTGTTTGGGAAGTTTTAGCCAACACAAGAAGGGGGAATAAGAGAACTAAATGGGGTTAATATACCCATCAAAAGGAGAAAAAATGAACAGTATATGTAGATGTTATAGATGTAAAAGCTAACTATATTCTCTCTAGTTACAGGTTCGATGTAAAAAAATATATATATTTTCATTTTCCTAAGGTTAATATGGAAAAATAAATGGATAAGAACCGTTGAGAAAATGTAGTTTAAAAGACTGTGAAGCCGGGCGTGGTGGCGCACGCTTGTAATCCTAGTACTTTGGGAGGCGGAGACCAGAGGATCCGGGTTCGCGGCCAGCCTCAGCTCTCTCATTCTCTCTCTCTCCCTGTCTCTCTCTCTCTCTCTCTCTCTCTCTCTGTCTCTCTCTCTCTCCTTAGTGAGGGCCTCTGCAACTTCGTGAGACCCGGTTTCAAAATAAAGTATAAAAAATAGGGCCGGGGGCGTAGCGCGGAGGTAGAACACCCCTGCGTTCAACCTCCGGTACCGCAAAAAAAAAAAAAGATTGTGTACTTGTTGAAGGGCACTTACACTGTCAAATATTACACACATCACAACCACAACAATGTAGTTCTCCCCCAGAACAGAAACACAGATCAATGCAACAGAATAGAATACCTAGAAACCACTCGATACAGTGTGGCATAAAGTTGTGACAAACCTAAATACTACATGATAAAATAAATCCAGATAAGTTAAATAATTTAAGAATTCACATGTGTACATACATATATGTATTTTATGCTTATAGTCATCACTTAACAATGGGGCCATGTTGGGAAAATCCATTATTAGGAGATTTTGTCATTGTGTGAACATCATAGAGTGTACTCCCACAAACATAGATGGCACAGCCGACTACACACCTAGGCTGTGTGGTATAGACGGTTGTGTATGTGGCCTGTGGTTGATTGAAACATTGTTATGCAGTGCACGCCCATGCGCGTGTGCATATGCTGCGTGCGTGCATGCGTGCGTGCATGCGCACTTAACAGGTCTTGGAGTTAGGATGACCTTTCTACATATAATACCTAAAGACAAACTGGGATGTGATAATATACCAAGATGACAAAATGTTAAAAAATCTTAATAGATAATCAAGCGTTTTCTAAGTAAAAAAAGAAAAGACCAATCCCCAATGGACAACAGTGCAGAAAGCACAAAGCAGCTCATAAAAAGAGAAATTTAAGTGATCAGCAAATATAAGAAAAAATTCATCCACCTAACCGGCAAGTAAAACAGTATAAGTTGAAATGACTGTATGCATTGCTGGAGGAAGCATGAATTCACAAGCTCTTCGGAGGAGCCATCTGACAGCATGTGAGAAAGTCCTTAAATATAAATCATAATTTTTGGTCCAGTAATTCTAATTCTTGGCATTTCCCAATTGAAATAATTGAAGTTATGCACAAAGGATAATTATTGCTCTGATTTTTATAATAGAAATTAGGATCACATTAAATGCCCAGCATTAGGAAGTCATTTAAATAAATTATAGAATGTGTCATGGAAAAATATGCAGGAATTTTAAATAATGCTATAAAAGAATATTTAATAACCTGGGGGAAAGTTTATGATATACAGGATTGTTAAATGGATAAAAAGTAGGTTAGGTAACAGTGTGAGTAGTGTGTCTCTGAGTAACATTAAGTATGTGTGTGTGTTTAAATTTGGAAGGACATAAGCAAAAATGTTACTCCTGGTTGTCTCTTAAGTGGTGGGTTTATGATTGATTTATTTTTACTCTGTATTTAAAGTTATTTATAATTTGTCTAAAGAAAAGTCATACTTTTGATAGAATAATAGCAACAGATGTTCATAAAATATATATGCAAAAAAGATTAAAATAGATACACCTTCCCGTGTTTATCGCTTCCTAACAGGAATGCAGACAATTACTATTTTATTCTTTGTATCTGTTTCTTTACTTTGATCATGCATTAATTTTAAAACCATAAAATCTGAAAAGCAAACTTTAAAAATAAAGGGAGGAAGAAGGAGAGAGAATAAAGGAATCAACTCTGAAAACTCTTTAGGATACTGAAAATGCTGAAGTAATAGTCATTCATTCATTCATTCATTCATTCATTCGCTCACTCATTGTATAATTGTTGACGCTAAGTGTGTACTGTGTGCCGAGCTCTGTCTTAAACAGTGAGAACGCAGTGGCAGTGGCGATACAAGATGAGTTCTGGTCTTACAGAAATGAAATAAAGCCCATGGGTAACTAAATTAATTTCAAATTGTGAAAGTGTATTTTGCATAAAAACAGGGGCTTATGAGAACGAGGTCATAAAAGGTTTATATAGGTATGAATGTAAATATTTAAAAGAATTATCAAGAAAAAGTGATATTTAGAAGGATAAATAGACGAAAAGGCATATTTGGGAAAAAGAAGAAAGAAAGGAGAGAAGGAGAATAATATAAAGGTAGCTTACCATCTTCATAAGAAACTCCAGTATGGCCGGTTGAATAACAGTTTGGTATTTGAGAGTGAGGAAAGAATTGTAAGAGTGTGTCCTTAGGCAGAAAAGGTAAGATGATTGTAATAATCCTGAAATTTTGAAATGTTATTCTAATGGGAAACAGAAAATTACTATAAATTCCAAATTCATGTGTGAATTAATCAATGTCAATTGTAAAACCCCTAATTGATTGCAACCATTATGTATCAATTCATAGAAAGATAATATCGGAGCTTTCTATTACTTGTGGAAGACTTACTTCGAAGGTTTGCTTTGTGGCCGGACTGCATATTCAAAAAGAGGATTTTTATCTTTCAGCATTAAATGAACCCACCATAGACTACGGCTTCCAGAGGCTGCAGAAAGTCATCCCGAGACATCCTGGGGACCCTGAGAGATTAGCTAAGGTAAAATGCTTTGGGAATTGACATGTGCAGACCTTTCTGTAGAATTTCAGCAAATCTAGACAAATCCAGCCATTTACGTCCCATTAAAATTAATTAGGCCTTGAAATTGGCTAAGCTTTAGATATAAAATGAACATAAAATTTCTACTAACTATGAAATATGTTTAATCTCTGAGGAAGTATGAAATCTGAAAATTTGGGCCTATAAAACAGATATGCTATAAGAATATTCAGCTTATAAAACATTGCCAACTTTATGAAAATAAATATTTGCATAATTGCTTTAAAGTGTAAGCTTCTACTCCTTTGTATTTAAATATGATTTTATTTGCCTATAATTGCACACACCCACCAATCCACAATCAAGTATTCATTGAGGGATGATTATGTAATTAAGAATTTAATGAAGATAAAAATATCTCCATGCAAGCCGGGCGTGGCGGTGCACGCTTATAATCCAAGTAGTTGGGAGGCTGAGACAGGAAGATCGCAGGTTCAAGGATAGCAAGTAGTGAGACTCTCATCAACCTAGCAAGACCCTGTTTCAAAATAAAAATAAAATAGGGTTGGGGGTGTAGCTCAGAGGTAGAATGCCCCTGGGTTCAATCCCCAGTACCACAATTTTTTTTAATTAAAATAGTCTCCATACAAAACTTCTATGAAATATACCACTTCTAAATGAACTTGCTTATGAAAAGCTACCTTATAAATCTGACCCATGATGTTAGCTCTCTTTACTTAAACATGTATCTGTTTATCAGCTGTCATTCAAGTAATGAGAAACTTAAATTTTTAAATTTATATTTGTACAAACTAAATTATATAAACACACAAATTATAGAATGCCATATTCTCTATTCTGTTGTGTGAGTCGAATTCAACTACCAGTTGCTTCTACCTCACACCTTTATTCTCCTCCTGGAAAAATCCCCAGCCCCACCATTAAATTAGATGATATCTGGAAAGTAGGTTAATAGCAATTTAAAAGGCTGTAAAAACAGGAGGTGGAAAAGACAAAACGAGAGGAGAGGGATTCGTGATTACTAATTCTCTCTGGTTAAAGGGAACGGGGGAAATATTACTGAAAAAAATTCATCATTATTAAGATAAAATTTTGCAGAAGGCATTGCCAAGATAACTTCAGTACTCTGGACAACTCCTTGGCTAGCAGCTAAACTCAGGCCCATCGATCATCTGAAGAAGATTTAGTTAATTAGAGTACCATATTTTTTCATACAATGGTCTGAAAGTAGTTTTTAATAGAACTTCTGTGACATTATTAATTTTAACCAACTCCACCCTTAACTTGACTGACTTTTTTGTTGTTGTTGGGGTAGTACAACCCTTTATGGAGCCGTATGACAGTGGTGAATTTCATGTCGGTACATATTTATAGAGAGGTTATATGGTTATAGTCTATCTGTCAATACAAATATTGGGCCTCTTGGCTAATTATTTACATGGGGGGAATATGTGGACTTTTGATTTCTAGCTCTAATTTTCATTGGACCTAAGGAGAGACAGAACACCATGACAGAAGGACATAGCAGAACAAAGATTCTTACCTCATGGCAGCTGGGAAGCAGAGAGAGAGTCAGACAGACAGACAGACAGACAGATAGGCTGGGGACAAAATATATCCTTCCAGGGCACACCCCCAGTGACCTGCTTCCTCCAATCAGGCCCCACCTCCTAAAATTTTCACCACCTCTCACTAATGTCATCAAATTGTTAATCCATCAATGGGCTAGTCCACTGATGAGCTCAGAGCCCTCATGACCCAATCACTCCCCCACCCAAACCCACCTCTGAACACTGGGGCGTTAGGGACCAAGCCTTCAACTCATGAACCTTGGGGGACACTTCTTATCCAATCCCTAACACCTACCCTCTCCTTTCTTTTCAGGAAATGCTGTTGAAAAGAGCTGCAGATCTCGTGGAGGCCCTCTACGGCACACCCCACAATAACCAGGTTAGATACTTCCATCTTACACGCTGTAGAACTTAACTGTTCATGCTGGATAAAATGCTCAACCCAACCTGCCATTTTGCAGGACATCATTTTGAAGCGAGCTGCAGACATTGCTGAAGCCCTTTACAGTGTCCCCAGAAATCCCAGCCAGATTCCAGCTCTCTCCAGCTCCCCAGCTCACAGCGGCATGATGGGAATCAATTCTTATGGAAGCCAGCTTGGGGTCAGCATCTCTGAGTCCACACAAGGAAATAATCAAGGTACTGCCTTTCTCAGAGTCAGAGTTCAAATGCAGCCGGGCCTGGTGGCACACACTTATAATCCCAGTACTGGGGGAGGCAGAGACCGGAGGATCTGGGTTCGTGGCCAGCCTCAGCTACTTAGGCCCTCCGCAACTTCATGAGACCTGGTTTCAAAATAAAGTATAAAAAAATAGGGCCGGGGGTGTAGCTTGGAGGTAAAAACACCCCTGGGTTCAATCCCTGGTACCACAAAAAAAAAAAGAAAGAGTTCAAATGCATCTTCTATGTCTAAAGGTTGGTTCTTCTAGAGTAGAAAGAGTTAGAGCATGATTCACAAACCAGCAGATGTATCCTCAGAGAAGCAATGATATTATGGATTGGATTACTGCAATGTTATAGGTCTTATATTATTAGATTCTGAGCTCTCCAGGTACCAGGTAGAATCCCTTTGATTAGAAATAGTAAGGATAAGATTGACTATTATAAATTTAGAAGCATGTAGGTATATGGACACTAGGTTTACAGGTAATAATTGAATAAAATTTACACTTGTGTTATTGTGATAATCAGGTCGAATAATGCAAAGAGGCTCATTATTGCCATTATTATTATTATCCTCAACTCTCTCTCCTGGTGACCAAGAGTGAGCGGCTTGGTTTTCCTTGGTAACTTCTATAGTATATTATCTTCTATGCACATATATAACAACAAATTTAGTCAACAATACTTTTATACTGTTACATGTAAAATATATTGTGAAAAGATTTTTTTCAATGAGGTTGGTTTTATTATTAAAGGGCTATTCTAAATCTATCATAAATCACTTTTTAAAAGAACAAATGCTCCTGATAACATCCTTAACATTGGGATAGTTTTATTTCTAATTTCTAATTTCATTCATCCACTGGAAGAGAGTTCCTCATTCTTTTGCCCAGGATGAGTTCTTTTAAAAGAGTAGGTGGAACACATTAGTACTATTTTTCTTTAAGATATGGGACCCATGGACCATATATCAATTTTTTTTCATTCGAAGATAATTTTGGGTTGTTTCCTAAATGGCTTTAGAGACAGTTATCCAAAGTATATTTCAGGATAGATTAAGTGATCTTGCTGTGCTGGGGTTTCAGAAGTGTGGGGAAGATTCCTCACCCCACCTCTGCCTACAGACTGGACACTCCACATTCAGTTGCTGATGCTGCAGAGTCTTGGGTCGAAGAACAGCACATTTAGACAAGCCCATAATGCTTTTTGAGTAAAATCGACCCCCACTACCATGTAGGGAATGGTAGCAACTTTGAACCAACATTTCTAAAACTGTGCTCTGTAGAATACAAATGGCCCCAGAAATGTTATTAGGATGTCATTCCCCAACCCCAAAAGATGCTATGATGTGTTAAATTGAAAACACTAGTTTATCCAAGTTAAACCAGATTATGTATTCTCTTAGGCTTTCCTATGTGAATCTTCAGGAAATAGCCACAGTACATAGCACCTGCCCAGCTTTACTTGACCAGCGAATGCTTTTCTCAATGATACCAGTTAGTGTCTCCTAGCAGGAGACGGCCTCCCAAGGCTCCTCGGTGGGAGGTGGGGATGCTGAGTGCAGCTTTGAAAGAAGTCGTAGGAAGGGCGCTCAGGGGCACAGCCTTACATAGGATGGGAGGAGAGAGAAGGGCTTAAGACGCCAAGGACTTGGTTATCAGTTACCAAAATACAGTTAGGTGGAAGGAGTAAGTTCCAGTGCTCTACAGAACAGGTGGGTGACTACAGTTAACAATAACTTATTGTATATTTCAAAACAGCTGGAAGAGACTACTTTGAATGCTTCTAACACAAAGAAATAATAAATGTTTTAGGGGATAGATATGCCATTTTTTATTATTGTACATTGTATACATGTGTCAAAATATCACACTGTACCCCGTGACGTGTACAATTGTTCTATGTCAATTAAAGAAGAAAGGCTGAAAACAGTCTGCCACTCCCCCCGTCTACCCCCACCCAGGGGCACCTCGGTGGGATCCCGTGGTCTGGGGCCGGTGTGGACCGGTGCTAGGCACATTTGGCTGGACTGTGTGTACTGGTTGATTTACCTGGCCTTTTCCATGGTTGTCAAGGATACATCCGCAACACAAGCAGCATCTCCCCGCGGGGCTACTCGTCCAGCTCCACGCCCCAGCAGTCTAACTACAGTACCTCCAGTAACAGCATGAACGGCTACAGCAACGTCCCCATGGCCAACCTGGGCGTCCCAGGATCGCCGGGATTTCTGAACGGCTCACCCACGGGCTCGCCGTATGGAAGTAAGTTCCCTCGCCACCCACCTGGCTCCCTAGGCCTCTCTGCCTCTGGGGCTTACTGCGCAGTCTTTGAGGGGAAAGCTGCATTCCTCGTCTCACTAACTTATGGGGGACAGCTCAGTGTCTTGATGAAATGTCCTTCTCGCCATTTGTTCTTTTCCCTTAGCTGGACGTAAGTCATCGGGTGACTTACGGCTTTCTAGGGAAAGAAAGAGAATGGAACGGTTCTCTTTATAGAGAGGAAGAGTATGTGTGACTTGGTCCATGAGAGTGAGGATTTAAGATTCTGTCTCAGTTAACAACATGTGCAGCTTCATGAGGTGCTTTCAGATGCAACATTTTATTTTCTCTTCACTAGAACTTTCTGAAGTTAATATTATCTCCACATAATAGGCAAAGGAGTTTGGGTGCTCAGCAGTTAACCTACTTACCCACGTTGACACAGCCAGATATCGTGGGCA
Organism: Glis glis; assembly: GCA_004027185.1. Taxonomy (NCBI): domain Eukaryota; kingdom Metazoa; phylum Chordata; class Mammalia; order Rodentia; family Gliridae; genus Glis; species Glis glis. Next base: position 141,841 of record PVJS01000154.1, on the reverse strand, counting down.
ATCATTTGGGCATGGGATCGATGGCTTCAAGTTATTTTGTCACAGCATGCTCCTTTTGGACTTTATGACATGCTCTCCCCTTCATTTGGTACCTCCAGGGGGGTGGAAGTTGACTGTGTACATCGGTGTGATGGATTGAGACAGAACCTCTTAATCTTAATCTGTGGTGTGGCTGCAAGGTCAGCACTCTGGGAAGTTGTGAAAACTCATCTGGGTTGCTTGGGGATCTCAGTTGGGAACTTGCACAATGGTCCCAGGAGCCCAAGAGGGTATGTGTTTTTCCAGCCTACTTAGGGAATACTTCAGGTCAGGGGACATGCTGACATGGAGAGTCCGAGTGATTGAGTGGAGCGTTCTTGAAACGCGGGGTGTTGTCGCAAGGCCCTGCAGCTTGGCCTCTTTTCACCCAGAGTGGTTCCCTCGTGCCAAGAACAAGGACGTGTCAAGGACAGCACACAGTCGTGTCTACCACGGCTCAGGAAGTGGCATGCCTCAGAAGCCGCCTCTCACAGCCTTTGGACCTCTGGCTCCCAGGGGACATACACGCACGAGTTATTTCCAGGGTGTCTCTTCAGTTCATATGCTCGACGCTCTACATGGTGTAATGAGGACATAGTACCAAGAGGCCGAGGGTAGCAGAGGTCGTTCCTTTTAGTAGGACTAAAGTTTTGTTACTGCAGAGACCTGAGCTCTGTGTTATGTCTTGTCACATGGCCCAGATGGATTAGACTAGGGTGGTCTAAGGAAATAAAGTATTAATTGATGGATTTGTTTCTTTCCCTGTTTTAACCTTCTCTTATTCCAAAAATGTTCTGCGGAATCTTAATAATCAAATGGGTAGTATGGGTATATAAAATAGAAACTAATAGGAAATAGAGGTAAAAGAAAAAAAATCTGTGGAGAAAAGTCAGTTAAATCCAAGGGTCAGAATAGATGGCATTCTGTCTATTCAAGGGAGTCATTAATTTGGTTCTGACCTTACAATATACTAAAGCAGAGAGAGAAACACTATCTGTTTATGATTTTATGTCCACATATTATTTTTAAGGTGCTCAGGAAGAATGTGGACACTCCTGTTGCTGAGACCTGGGGACATTTTCCCGAGCTTCCTCATGGACGAGATGCCCTGAGTGCTAAAAGGGACTGACTCTTTAACATTCCCACAAGTGATGTGCAGGCAACAGAGCCATTGTGTGAATAATGCCACATCGTAATGACAGCGATAGGAGTAATCAATAATTGCATGCCACTCGATAGATTAAAAAGCATTCTCACATTTAGAGTCTAGTCTGATCCTCATGGTCACCTTGTGACATGGGTATAGTAATTGTTATCTTGACTGTCTTCCCTTGTAAGAGATGAGAAGCTGTTAGATGATTGACTCACGGATTTATAGCCAATAAATAGTAAAAATGGGACTAGAATACCTGTTGCCAGAGTCAGAAAACCATGTTTCACAATTAATCAGTAACATAAAAGTAGTAAATTTATAATGCATTATTAGGCTGAACCATACAAAATTTCTTGCATTTGTCATTTTTGATCAACAAAAAGGGTAGTTTCATATGGTTAAATCAGACCTTCATGTACATATTAGGTTAAACCATGTGAAATAGTTGTTTTGTGGATTAAAAAAATGGTCAGTCTAATAACACAGAGTACAGTGTGGTGGTGGGGAGGTAGTGAGAGAGAAGAGGCAGTGGGGGTGGGGTGGGGGAGCCGGGCGTGGTGGCACATGCTTGTAATCCCAGTACTTGGGAGGCTGAGACAGGAGGATCGCAGGTTCACGGCCAGCCTCAACTACTTAGTGAGGCCCTCCACAACTTAGCGAGACCCTGTTTCAAAATAAAGAATAAAAAATAGGGATGGGGGTATAGCTCAGAGGTAGAATGCCCCTGGCTTCAATCCCCAATAAAACACACACACACACACACACACACACAGAAAAAAGAAAAAGAAAAAAGGTGGTGGGAGGAGAGGAGGAAGAAAGAAAGAATAGATGAACAAAAATGCCAGTTGGGTGTTAAATTGCTTAATGTTTCTTGTTAGATCATTCACCTGGTAGGGACAAACTGTTCTAACTCCAGCAAGTAACTTCATGGTCATTCAAGCCCACTTCCACAAGCAAATCAATAGCACCTTAAATCTTTAAATCATCTGTTAAAACAAGACAGTATGCACAGAAGAGGAAAAAGAGGAAGAGAGGAGGTCCCCCTGCCCCCAGCCCTGCCCCCCGGGAGCTAGTGGGAAGGAGCCCAGAGGCCCCGCCCAGCCCTGTCCATACTCAGTGACCTTTGCGCCTTGGTTTTCTGAGGGAGGGTGGGAAGTAGTCACAGCCTGAGAGTGGGATTCCGCACAGTACGTCCATTACAATCAAGTTCCCTGTTGCAGGAGCACCACACACCCAATGGAGCTCATTACAACAGCACCTGACCTGCATTCTAACCAGCGAGCGTTTCACTTCTCTGGGTAATATTTTTAAAAGCTCAAGGGAAAATATTTCGTCCATTCAGTTGCTTGTGTCTGAAAGCACGATCCTGTGATTTTCGCTTTATTTTTTAAGGGAGTCTGATGTGTCTGGACCATGTCATGGGGCAATCACTTGCCAGAGGCATTAAGAAAGAAACAGAGGCAAGCCTCTCGCTCAGGAATGCCTTGCAAGGCAGCAAATGCAGAGTCTCAGAACCCTGCATCTCTCCTGCCTTCGCTCTCACACTACTTCAAAAATGGCCAAACAGATGTTTTTTCAATTTTACATACAAACTTCACTTCCTGGCGGTAGCGGTGTGTGCCAAGTTCCAGCTCAGTGCAAGTTTTTATGGCTGAATTCGAAACCCCTGACAATAGGGGGTTATAATGAAATGCTGACAGACCCCTTAGCACCAGCAAATGCAATGGCTCGATGCAAAGGAGGATATGTGCCCAGCGAGTTCCAGCTGGGGCTGTGCAAGCCAATCAATCCTTGTAAGAAGAAAAGTGGTTTTTCCTGAACGCCCCACGTTCACATAGATTTCTGGGCCAGACATGCTCGCCTTTAGTTTGGCCTCTATCCATAGAGAGATAGATGTCCAGAGAAATTCTCAACTGGAAGTATGTGTGATCAGTTCTCCTAAAATGGTGCACACTGATTGTCCCCAAAGATGGTCTACTTAGCAAGCCTGCAACACCCACGGGGCTGCTTCTTCCAAAGTAGAAAAGCCACCAAGCCAGTCCCAAGTGGGGGACAGAATTAATACGGGCGGGATTCCAACCTGTCCTCAGGGGTTCCTACTTCTCTTATCGAGTCTTAGACCGTGCCCTGTGCTTCAATAGCTTCATATTTTCAGAAATAAATATTAAAGAATTTTTTCTATTATAAAATATTAAATGATGATTATGGAAAATGTAAAACATATGGAAATAGTTTTTAAAAGAAAGCATGCTCTCACCCTAAGAGAAAAAAAAACTCTTTTAACATTTTGATGCATTTCTTTAGAAAGAAAAAAAAATATCCTATTACAATAGTAACATTCTCATTATAGACATTTGTATAGGTAAAAAGAAATGGTTATTTCTATGCAGAGATAACCATTGTTAACTTTTAAAGTGCCGCCTTCCAGTCATGGATAGATACATTTTGAAAATTGCAGGGTTTGCTCTACTGCACAGCTAGCGAGATTCTGCCATAGATCAACAGAAGGAGGTGGAAGAGCAGTGGCCAAGTCACCGAAGTCACAGACAGAAGCCAGGGTTCGTAAGACCCCTCAGCAATGCAGAGCTGGGGCCTGAGAGTGGAGAGCACACGCTAGGAGGGGCGTTTGCCTTAAACAGCTAAGCACCATCTTTGTGCTTTTTCCCAGGAATTTGAGAATTTATTAGTCTTTGTTGTTTTCTTTCTTTCTTTCTTTCTTTCTTTCTTTCTTTCTTTCTTTCTTCCTTCCTTCCTTCCTTCCTTCCTTCCTTCCTTCCTTCTTTCTTTCTTTTTTTCTTTCTTTCTTTCTTAGTATATTTTTGCATCAGAGGAACTAACGGACAAGTTTGTTGACAGGGAGTAAAGCCTTAAAGCGGAAAATTAGCATCCACCAGGAAAAACTCTTATGCCTATTGCTAAGGATTGTATTATTTCTTATCAATGAAACAGAAGTTTTCCACTTTGAATTTTTAATAGCTTTTACAAGTTTCCCCTACATCAAAAGCAATACGTGTTCATTGTAGGAAGTTTTGAAAATATGTGGAAGTAAAATGAATAAATTTAAGGATATTCATAATCTCGTCAGCTGGAGGTACCATCCCTCAGCTTAGATAGCCATCATATCCGTCTGGACCTGTGATATTATTTTTTTTTTAGGTAAAAGCGGGTTTTATGTATGAGTTATCGTAATCTGGTCTTTTCATCCAAGGAGGCCTATATTTCCACGTCATTAAATATTCTTCTACAACATTAGTTTTAATGTTTAAACTCTCTCATATGGACTTAATATAGTTTATCCTATTGTGGGTCACTTAAGTTATTTTCCAAATTTTCATTATGATAAAAACGCCCTGGGATTTATTTTTGGCACATTTGTGATTATCTCCTTGGGATTAATTTCTAGAGATTAAATTAGTGGGTCAAAGGATCTGCACATTTGAAAATACTTTGCTGTGTGTTGCCAAAGTCCCTCCAGAGATGTTGGTTCTCCCCCCAGAAAAGAGAGAGTATGTTTCCAGGCACTGTTAATTCTTTTTCTTAATCTTTATCCATTTAAAAAATGGAAAATAATGTCTTGTTGCTGTTTTAATTGGCATTTTATTATTAATAATAATAAGTGCTTCTATCCAGTTCTCTTGGCTATTTTAATTGCTCCTTCTGTGGCTTTCATTTTTTCTATCCTTTGTCCATTTTTCTACTGGAATGTCTTTCTTTTTCTAATTAATTTATAAAAGCATATTAGCTATCCAGGACATGAACATATCTAAATAAGTACTGCAAGTATTTTTCTTATTTTGTCATTTGCCTTTTATGTGTCTGTTACAGATTTTTTTTTATTGTATGGAAAATCTAGCTCATGAACTTCTATTTAGGCTCTGGGGTTGAAAAGATTATGCAAATTACACAGTCTTCCTAATTTTCCTACTAGCTCTTCTCTGATTTTGTTATTAAGAATAACTCTCTGATTACTTAGAGTTACTTTGTTGTTGAACATGAGGCAAGTACTCTAAATTTAGTCTCCCAATGGCTAGTGTGTGGTTTCCCTGCATTTATTTCCCAACTATATAATATGAAGTGTCACCTTTATAAAGTATCAATTCTCATGCATATCTAGGTCTGGTTCTGGACTCTATTTGCCTACAGGATTTTTCTACCTATTCCTTTGTTAGTGTAACACTGACTTAACTAATGTATATTCATCATAACTTTTAATATCTAAGATCAGTGCTGTCCTTACTACTTAAAAAATTCATTTTAGCACAGTGTTCTGACTCGTACAATGTTGTTCTTGAAACATAAACATAGAAATTGTGTTTACTGAAATACACAAATTAAATTTCCCTTTAGATTTTTTGTTATCATTGTATTCATTTTTAAATTAAGTTGGTTGTTCTTTGGCATTTTTACAAACATTTCATAAAAATTACTGAAAGCAGCCTGTACTTACTGAACTCTGCAGCAGTTATTTTGTGGCATTTAGAAAAGCTCGAGGCGGCACCTCTTGCACTGAGAGAAGTCGTATTTGAGCCACACTTTACCTGGAGACCAGTTATTAGGAAAAAAGGATTTGTAAGTGAGACATATGCTGGCCATAAATGGGATGGCGCGTGTGTGAATGCCCGCACCCACTGTAGGGACCGTCTGTGTCACGGGTACGAGGGGAGTTTCTGCTCTGCAGACACAGAAACCAAGCCGCCATGTTGGCGTCCTCTCGCATCCTGTAGTATCCCAGAGATGGGACTGTCAGAGTCAGGGCCTCCTCAGCCGCAGCTTTTCTTTGCCCACTAATTCTGTGCCTTAAAGAAAGGGGAGAGCTGTTTCGTTTTACTTTCTTATTTTATTGAAGCCAACACTAAGGCGAGGAGATAATAAGAGGAGATTTTGCTTGGAACTATGAATCAGACCCACTCCTGATCCTTAATCCTGCGTCCTATTTTATTATAGTAATCCAACCCAATTTCTAATGCATTCACTTCTTCAAGCATTGCATGAGATTCTTCCAGGACTCTCTCCTCCTTTCCAGTTCTTTTTTTTTTTAATTTATATTACTTGAGGAAAGACAGAAATGTACTCAGATACTGCTTTCTGCATAGCTCTTTAAACCAGGACTACCTAAGGATAAGTTGTGTTTTGTTTTGGTTTTTTTTTTTTTTTTGCGGTACCAGGGATTGAACGCAGGGGCATTCTACTTCCGCGCTGCACCCCCAGTCCTATTTTTTATACTTTATTTTGAAACCGGGTCTCACGAAGTTGCAGAGGGCCTCACTAAGGAGAGAGGGAGATAGATAGAGAGAGAGAGAGAGAGAGAGAGAGAGAGCTGAGGCTGGCCGCGAACCCGGATCCTCCAGTCTCCGCCTCCCAAAGTACTGGGATTACAAGCATGTGCCACCATGCCTGGCTAAGTTGTGTTTTAAAGAAAGCTCCTATTTATTTATTTATTTATTTATTTAGTAGTACTGGGGATTGAACCCAGAGGCATTCTACCTCTGAGCTACACCCCCGCCCTATTTAATTTTTTATTTTGAAATAGTGTCTCACTATGTTGTGGAGGGCCCTACTAAATTGCTGAGGCTGTCCTCCAACCTGCCATCTTCCTGTCTCAGCCTCCCAAGTACTGGGAAGAAAAGCTCTTTCTTGATGTCTTTGGTTTGAAGTTCTGCTGTAAAAGGCTTCGTGCTGGAGGTTCCTTCTATGAGCGCTCTGTGTGTACAATTGAGTGGACATAGCCCAAGGTATAAATTTTGTATTTAGAGAGGGGACACAGGGGTAGCTTGTCAGAACACTTTCCCTTCAGTTCACCTTGTGCCTGTCTTTTTCTTTAACCCCCTTTTTGAGCAAGTGGAACCTAACATAGTGTGTGATACAACTTGGTAGGATATCTGATTTTAGCAGGTGGGACATCTCCTTGTGTAAATTGCCTTCATTCTTCTTGGAAATTACAATACTTAGCTTTTGGCTTCCCTTAAGTCATTTTAATGTTAATATTGTTAATACTGGTATTTTTTCTAAACATTATGTCAGGGGAGGCCGGCTCGCAGTTTTATTTCCCAGGAGCACTGGAAGTCCAAGGAGAGGGAGGCAATCTTCTAAATGTTAATAAACTTTTACATTTAATGAGGAAGTAGCCCATAGAGATGGTGCTCTCAAGAAGATGTTAACCCTACACATCAAACCTCTGGGGCCCGGGGACTTGCAGGGAGGCGCACAACTCCAGACAGGACTTCTGTTTAGGGTGAAAAGGAGTGTTACAGTCGGTGCTGGGCAGATTTGCCGGGTTTTCCGGCATGGTGGTCTTAGTCTTCGTTTGCCAAGTTTCTGCTCATGTCCTGTCACAACGCCGTCCCCTGCTGATGCCTTGCCTGAGAGCCCAGCAGACACCACTCTTCTTCTGCTTCTCCTTAGCAGAAGGAGATGCGCTCGTTCCTCTAACAGGATCATTACCGTATTAGTTGCTATATGCGTCTGTTCCTCCCACCAGACACAGTGGGGGAATGGTGTCACGTGCAACTTTTGTTCTAATCCCTGCAATCTGGAATGATGCCTGGATATTGAGAATTTCTCAGTAAAAGTCGCAGAGTGTGTGCATTGAAGACAGAACTTAGTTTCTAGACGAGCCCCCTCTTGAGAGGACTGTGTTTTTGCTTTGCAGTCATGTCGTCGAGTCCCACCGTCGGATCTTCCAGCACCTCCTCCATCCTCCCGTTTTCCTCTTCAGTTTTTCCTGCTGTCAAACAGAAGAGTGCCTTTGCCCCTGTCATCAGGCCCCAAGGCTCCCCTTCACCCGCCTGCTCCAGCGGCAACGGGAATGGATTCAGAGGTAAGTGCAAGTGCTGGTTAGGGAGTAGCCATGATAGAGGCCCCGCAGGCCCGCGGAGGAAGAGCAAAGAGCAGAGCATCTCCTGTCGTCTAGCTGTCCCCTGCAGAGCGAGGCTTTGGTGTTGTCATCTCAGGTCAGGAAGGGTGTGTGCACGTGGGCTAGGACCCCATCTAAAAGCATGGTAGGGCGGGGTGTGGAGAAGTCAGCAAACTGCACTCCCAGAATTAACTGTGCTAAAGCCATGCCTGCCATCCAAGAGCGCCCGGACCCCAGCATTGTGCCGCCTGCAGAGGAATCTACTGCTTCTGGAAGGTGGCTGGCTGGTCACCCCCTCAGATGCCACACGGGGGCCGCTCCTCTCCTAGCTGGCTGGCCATCTGCAGGGCACGTATCTTCCTATGGTCCACATGGAAGGATCCACCAGGAGCAGCCAGCAGGTTCTGAGAACTCTGGTTACATGCTAGCCAAATTGATAGCAGGTGTCTGATCAGGGGCAGGGTAGGGAAGAAAGAGAAAAAGACATACTGTTTCTAAGAACAAAAATTAATATCACCTGTCAAACCCACTTTTGAGCAACGTCCCAAAATATAATGTGACATGACGTAAGACAAATGTGATGAGTACATGAGAATCTAATCACCCCTCGTGACAGGGGCAGCTGACGGCAGAAGGGCAAATTGGAAACCGCTGAGCCCCTGGCGCGCTGGCGACCCATGCTATTTTTCGGCTGTTCCTTGCATCTCAACGTGAAAACATTCGGGACAGGCAGTGTGGGGTAAAACCAAAAGGAGTGAGGCTCAGTTAACCCCTTGTGGGTCTGAGCCTCTGAGCTTAGCAGAGCTGGATGGGAGCCTTGGGTGGGCTGTGCTGTGCTGGGTGTAGCATACAGGTTCCTCGTGCCTTAGGGACACCTGGGCGGGGTCCTTCTCCATTTGTGGCTGAGACCTGATAGGTGTGTTAAGCTCCTGTCCCATCCTACGGCTAGAGAGGATGGCATCTCCTCCAAGTCCAGTGACTTGACAGAGAAACTGTCAAGACCATAACGGAAAGCCCGGCAGTTGGCAGAGTCACCGAGAGTTCTTTCACATCTAAGTAGACAGAGGACCTGGGACTCCATGCCACCCAACATGAGGGTAGTTGGAAACATCTGTGTCGTATTTGATGGAACTTTTTTTTTTCCACCCAGATGTCTAAGCCATAGAGAAACAGCTCAGCCTGTAGCTCAGTGTCTCCACCTGCCCCACTGCTCATCAAAGGCCCAGGCGTTCCCTCCCTCTCTAGGGGACCTTATTCCATGGCAGCTGCCTCTCCGGGCTGGGAAATGACAGCGATTGCTGAGTACTTCCCACCACCACTTCAGTGATGCTGTTTCCTCTCTCTAAGTTCCTTGACTTTATTTGCAAACTTGAAACTGAGCGGGGACGCGCAGAGCGAGGGGGGCAGGAGAGTCCAGAGGTGCAGGCAGTCCTCCACATTGGACAGGAGGATGCAGCCCTTGCCTGTTCTTGGCAACTCAGCAAATATGTTCAGCTTCCCCTTAAGGGGACAAGGTGTTATTTGACCTCCACTTGCAAGCCTCCTCACTGAATTTGGGGGTGTGGAGCTGGTCATCTCAGAGCTTGTCCATCTGTCTGGTCTGTTCTGCCCAGGGGGACTCACCTGTGGGGCCTGGAGCTCTCGGCCTGCAGGGAGGCCAGGCTAGAGCTTGTACCAGCACCGGTGGCCTGCAGTCCCCACCCTGCCTCTTGCTGCATGCCCAAGCCAAGCTCTCTGTGGTGTCGCCTAAGCTAGGGTTGAGTCAGCTGGAGGGGCTAGAGGGCAGCCGCAGGTGACCTTAGTGATGTTCCTGTGGGAGCAGCCTCCAGCAGAAACAGCAGCAGGCCCCCTCCAGGGTGCTCAGCTTCCTGTCACCACAGGCCAGCCTGCTGGACTGGGAGAGTGGCTGAGCGGCTGGCTCCTTCTGGATTGTTTCTGGAGAGGCGAGGACTTAGCCACATGTAGACACAGGCTCTAGGCTCTGGCTTCGTTTCTGTAGAGTCACTGCTAAGTCCCAAATCTCCTTTGCATCCTACAATTCCCTCCAAATTTCCCCGGTGACTTGAACCTTAAAAAGAAAAAGGAGAAAGGGGAGGGGGAGAGGGAAAAAGAAAAGAAGTACCTGTCGATTCAAGGTTGTAGCCTTAAAATATAATTGCAAAGAACTACGGAAATATGCAGTGTGGAGAAATAAGGTGAATTCTGAGGAGCACCTTGAGAATGTTAAGCATGTGACGAGTGCTCGGCCTGGCTGCAGTGGGTGCTGGAGTTCTGGTTCAGCTCTTCCCAGGCCCTGAGACGCTGGCAGGTCATTATCATCTCAGAGCCTCAGTTTCCTAGGCTGTTAGATGGGAAGACTGATAGCTATCTTCAAGGGTCATTGTGAATCGGTTTGTGTGAACGAAGCCCAGTAAAGGGAAGTCCAGCCCTGCAGGGAAGACTGGACTTGCCTCCACACCCCCACTGTGGACCAGGTGGATGGAGGCTCCGTGTCCAGCTCCATGCAGTGCCTATAGATGCAGACAGGGAGAAGCCCAAGTTGACATTTAATACACCGTCCACAGGCACTCAATGAAAAACTTCTGGAATTGCAGGGGCCTGATAAGCTGGGAACTCCATCTTTTCAGAGAGAGAGAGAGGAAATGTGGGCTGAGGTGCCTGGTTGAGCCGGGGCCCTTGAATGGCTCTTCTCCGCACCATCACGAGGTGACTTGGTCTTAACTGTTGACAGAGGCCTGCGCAGCCCACACTCTCAAAGACTGGCACTGGGTGCAAGGCACTGGCTTGAGCGCTCCGCCACATTACCTCCTCTGAATCATGTCATCGTCACCATTTTTAGTTAACCAGTTTGTCCAAGACCACACAACAAGTGACCAGTCACTTGAATGCAGATGTTTGGACTCCAGAGCCTCTGCTCTGACAGCCCACTGTCTCTCAAGGGAGAGAAATTACGAAATTCCTCTTTGCCCTTCACCTGTCTCTCATATCTACTTGCCACCTGGACCAAGGGGAGATTATTGCTTTCCATGAAATTCCAAAGGTAAAACAGAACTGGACACAGCGCTATTACGCACGCCCCCCCCCACCATCAATGAAAACGCTGACCCTTTCTCCAATGTATATCTGCTTTTTGTCCGTTGGCTCTGGTTTCTACAAGTAAAAAGCCAAGGTCACCATCTAGCAGAGTCCCAGGCTTGGGTGCAGGACCAGGGAGAGGACATAGGTGAAATCCGTTATTTTCCGGCACACAGTGGGTCTTGATCTTTGAGCAGCTCTGCCCTTCTATACGCTCCTTTGGTAATACCCTGAGGACCAGAAAAAGGAAGGGGCTGAGGAGTTTTAAATGTAATACACTCGGTAAAGTTGAGAACTTGAGTCAGAATTCAACTGCCAGAGAGCTGTACATGCAGCATTTATTGTCCCACCTTCTGCCTTATTTATCAGGCATTCACAGTTGATGAGTATGGATTGTCAAGATAATATTATACACTGTGTGTCTGATTCATTTTCCAGCTCCCTCCAGGAAAAAAAAAATGCTCCTACACTCTGGGATAATTACTAGAGTTGCTATATCTCCAAATCATCAGGGAGTGTCCAGAATTGAACCGCCTTTATTGAAAAGTAACATCGATTCAATATATAGTAATACAGGCAAAAATAATTAAGGCTTTGCTAGCTGTGTAAGACCTTAATCCAGATCTTACAAACATTCAATAAAGGCTGTATGGGCAGGGAAATAGACGGCTGACAATTTTGCCCGGGAGGACTAGCTGGGGTGGAAGAAAAGGGCAGAGGAGGAGGGAGAGAGAGACAGAGAGAGAGAGAGAGAGAGACAGAGAGAGACAGAGACAGAGACAGAGAGAGAGAGACAGAGAGAGAGGAGGAGAGAAGAAGGGAGCGGAGGGGAGCAAAGGGGAGGGGAGGGAGAGTTGGGGGAATTGGGGGAAATGGAGAAAATTTGGGCCATTTGCTTGTAAGCTTAATAAACACCACCCAGCAAAATGTTTCTCTGATATTTGTAATTCCCTAGAGGTGATATAAACAGAAGAAATCAAAGAATCAAATTCCAGATGTGGTTAGAAGTTTGAATGCAAGGAAACCTATTCTCCTGTTTTCCAAGAATGTGAAAATTCTAGGGGCTCACCATGTCAAAGCCAAGACCAGAGGAATATATTCTGCCATGTGATTCCTCCACATCTGGCTTGTGCAGCTTTATTTCCCATATGGAGGGAGGCCTGGGACTTGATTCTGCCCAGACAGGCATCATCTGCGTCCTCTTGACTAGATGGAGGGGGCACAGGATGCTGTGCTTGGATAGGGCAACAGGAGTGAGGGTTGGGCGACTTCCAAATTAGGAACTAAGCTAAGCCTGCTATTTCAGTGGACCAACATCCATCAGTGCACAGAGTCACATATAAGCAGTGAATACCAAAGGAAGATGAGTTACTTTAAAAAAAAAAAGCACAAGTCAGATTTGTGCTAGAATGGATGTAAAGACACACAAAATGGATAGAAAGTCCAGTCTGATATAAAGGATGCCCAGTGAATCAAGAGGCTCAATAATCAGTTTCCCTTCTGGTCCAACTAAGTGATTTGAAACAGTATAATCCGGAAATTATTTTAGTCTAGTAATAAAAAGTCTAGTTGCAATTTAGTTTACGTGGCTTACGTCTACCATCTCATTTATACAACCCATTACTATAAAGCAAATAAACCCTAACCCTTGGCCTCCCACGCAAAACCTCAGCAAGCTTTGTTGGTATTTCAGTGGGTGCCTAAGGCCTCCGTGGCCACTGTCCCTTAGCCCAAACCTGGAGAAATGTGGCTCGCACGTCGGCCGAGGGCACCCTCTCCCTGGATTGGATCAGACTCCAGCATTCCCACCCCCTGCTCCTCTGGGTTTAGATGCTTTGACATAAAAGGTCCCCATGTCTCATTCCCACGCCACTCTTTCCTTACAGCCATGACCGGACTTGTCGTACCCCCGATGTAAAGAGGAGGAAGAAAATGCTTTCTCGTAGCACAAAACTACTTGTTCAGATGGACCAATAATGAGGAAAGCACTCTGAGCTCTTTGGGGAGAGTTGTGCCCCCCAGTGGACGTGATGGACAGATGTGGGGATGCAAGGAGCCGCCATCTTGGTCTCACGTTTCTCCTGTAACTCTGATCATGGTAGCTACACAAACTGACCCTCTTGGGGACAAGGACGAAGATGTCATCGACATAGTCAGTGCTAAGAGCAGAAATGCGATTCTTTGTTATGAACATTATGAAAAACACCTTCCTATGTTTGTAAAATATTTAAGAAAAAATTGGCAAACGATTCATGCATAATATTTTGGATACTATTTGTTTTTCTTTGTAGGAAAAAAAGTTGAAAGTTTCTATTTTCTATGAAGCCTTTCAGATACCAATTTAGTTTATGCAGAAAAAAAATTGAACAAAACAGGGTACCAGCATGGAAGACTTTCTTAAAATGAAACCTGAATTGAATGATGAAATGTATGTGTGTTTGCTTATAGTTTAATCTCTTTAAAAAACAAACAAAAAAAGGGAAAAATTTTAAAATGTTTTACAATTATTTAAATAAATAAACGTGTAACTTATTGTAAGTAGAGGTAGAAATTAAGACCTTTTTTTGGAAGAGAGAGGAATTTCTCTTTCTGATGTAAAATGAAGATAATGCAAACATGTAGTAACAAGTTTTAAAAGTGTGTGATTATTACTGCAGTTACTTACTAGACTCTTATCCCCCATCCTGCATCCCCCTCTTTTTCTATCATTTTATTGACCCATGGGCAAGAACATGTAACTTATGTAGATTTCTACAGAACAACCCACTGCAAAAACCAAGACTCGAGTACATGCAGATACACAAATACTCAACACCTCACCCTCAGCTTCATCTACTTTCTGCACAGTCGACATATCCCTTTTGATGTTCACTCTTTGTGAATAGTTTTTTAAAACCCATATTAACTTTCAACACTCTCCTCTGAGCAATGCAGAGAAGTCCCATGTTTTAGTGAATCTCTTTGAACATCCCAACGAAAGAAGTGTCTCACCTTCAAGAAGAGCCAAAGCCACATGACTTGGCTAACCAAGAGCCCCCTTTGAGATTCTTCCTTGCTAGAGCCACACCCTTGCTCCTCTTTGGTTGCCTGACTCAGCAACCAAAAGAAGTTCAGCCCCGCAGAACTTCTGGAACAGTGAGGGGAAGATGCCTCTGTTTATTGGACTCTTAAGATCAGTTTTAGAACGTCCAAATCCTTTACTCTCTGTAGATTTCCTCATTTATGTTATTAAACTCTCTTGAAAAGAGTATGTGTCCCACATGACACTGTTTCTGGGCAAGAATGGGATGGGATGTGGGAGAGAAATGTGAAAATCTCGAAGCCCCTGCCCTGATGTTCAAAGACATGGAAGTCTGAGTTGTTGGGAAATTCAGAGATTGGGGGCATCTGTGTTCTGGGCAGTGTAGTTTCTGAGTGCCCTAATGGGCTCTCCATAGTTCTGTGACTAGCTCTCGGGGAAAATTTTGCCGTAGCTACTAAGGGTGGTTGGTTCTTGAGCACCTGCGTGATCCTGTGGATGAATTTAGACATACTTGGATTGCCAAGAAGGGTGTCATCTTTTCCTAGGCCACAGTTCTCCTTTTTGACTCATCGATACCATGGTACAGTCTACACGCAGACTTAGTTTGGGGTTCTTGGTTGGGGTTCTAACATTAGAAATTGATGCAGCTACCATGGAAAAACATCTTTAGTACATCTGAGCCAGTTTTAGATGACCTTCTCTTTGCCCCACTAATACCCACACCCACCCAACCCCCAACTGTCTTATTTGCCTTTAGCTCACTCTGGAATTACCCAAAAGAACCCATATTTTTTTCTATGCACATTGAGAATCCAAGGTTTTTGAAACCTGACATGCTTATAAACTACTGCTGACAGCCCCTCATAGTCAGGGCTTAAGACGCCCAAATACACGGAAACACAGGAGAAAAAGTGCCCCAGCGAAAAATCTGATGGAAGGGGAAGAATGTGTAGGATACAAACATTACCATCCAAGAGCGAAGGCAGAACAAAATGAAGCATGTTTCGACCTGGATTTGAGCCAACCTAACATAAGGAAATGTTTTTTAAGTAGCATTGCTTTTAGAACCTGTGAATCGTGCTCTTGCATGGAGATGAGTGCGGTCCTGTCTTCAAAATGAGTGTAGAATTTGTTGGTAGCTTTACACCGAAAAAAAAAATGTGTAACTAAATACCAGACCTCTTGACCATTCAGCTAGAACCTTGGCAGTAACAGATCTATTTAATTGTACAAATGTGTGTAAGGATTATCTTTAGTGTACTAATAAATTAAACACGAAGCTTTGCTGTTCTCTTTAGTCATTGCGATTGAACCATCCGGTCCCAGGTAATTTTGTGCCACTTGGAATACGAGTATTTCTATAGGTAACTACAAAATTCTATCCTATCTTTGTAAGGGGAACTGTGTAAGAGTTTTCATTTAAAGGGACAATTTACTTCATTATTTATCTCTCTCTTTTTTTTTCGTTATAGCATCGAAATTCTTCCCAGTTTTTCTTTGCACATTTCAATATGCATGGTTTAAAAACCATTATCTTCTCTACCTTTTGTACAGTAAGGTCTCATTTTCAAGCTGTATAGTTTCACTTTATCGTTTTGCTTTTTCAGTTATATACAGTATAAAGTTGCTATGCACAGAGCTACAGAGCTTTTTTTGTAAAGACGGCTTTTTTTGTTTACTGTTTTTAATGGTCTTACTTATGAAAGAATATCTTGTTTGTAAAATGAATATGTCTACTTCAGTTTTAAACTTTAAATTATCCTAACAAAAAATAAAATTTTTGTACTGTAAAAATTGGACCTTTACTTGCCTACTTTCTTTTTTCTTTTTTAAAATGGAAGAAATTGAGTTTGGGATTTGTTGTTAACTTTGGGGGTTTCCTCCTAACGCCTGGTCTCTTGAGTGTTCCTCTAGTTGAGGAAAAGTTATTATAGCTTTTGCCTACATGGAAAGTGTATTTATCTATATATCCTCTCTAAGACCCTTCAAGCCGTTGGTTGTTGGCTGTATGGAATTCTTCAGGTAGCTGGGCAGTCTACTGTGACTTGAATCTGCTTGTTGAACAAATGTTGTATGCTGATCCATTAGACTCTAGGTGAAAAATTGGATTTTGGGACACAAAAACTTGGTGTACTTTTTTTTTTTCTTTTTTGGTACTGGGGGTTGAATCCAGGGGCATTCTATTTCCAGGCTACATCCCCAGCCCTTTTTATTTTTTTATTTTTGAAACAGGGTCTTGCTAAGTTGCTGAGGGCCTTGCTAAATTGCTGAGACTGGCCTCAAACCTGCAATCCTCCTGTCTCTGCCTCCCAAGTACTTGGATTACAAGCATGCGCCACCACGCCCAGCTTATTTTTTATTTTAAAACAGGGTCTCACTAAGTTGCAGAGGGCTTCACTAAGTTGCCGAGGCTGACCACGAACCTATGATCCTCCTGTCTCAGCCTCCCAAGTACTGGGATTACAAGCGTGCGCCACCACACCCGGCTAATCTGCCTCTGTTTTAGACTGAAGGCTCATGAGGGCAGGGACCATATCAGTCTCAGCGCCATCTATGGAGACCCGCACCAGGTGCTTGAGGTCTCAAGTGTACTTGGAAAAGGAGCAAAAGAGTCCAGAGGCCACTGTCCCCGGCCACGTGATCTGTCTCAAATGGCATCGCTTTGAGATTTACTTCTTAGGCACTACCTTGTCAGCCAACTAATAAAACAAGCAAAAATTGTGAAGTGTGTCTATAAAGTAACATGGCTGGCTACTTATCACACATAGGAATCTCAAAATCAGAGGGAAGGAGGAAGAGGACCCTCTGGCTAGCAGCCCTTAGGGCAGGTTGCTTGGCCCGTTGGCGTCGGGACTTATCCCACGTGGATTCTTTTGCTCAGATATAACTTCAGTACAGAATCTGAGTCTTTTAGGGGGTGTATGCATTAATTTTCCAACTCCAGATGAGATGTTTAACTTGTTAACCACACACTTCCATCTCAAGAACTGGTACTGTGTGCACCAGACTGCAAGAAGCTCAGAGTGACTGGAGAGCTCAGAATGTGAGGGTGCTGGGATTCGGGACTTGAAGAATCAGTGGAGCCGGGCGTGGTGGCGCATGCTTGTAATCCCAGTACTTGGGAGGCTGAGACCGGAGGATCCGGGTTCACGGCCAGCCTCAGCTACTTAGTGAGGCCCTCTGCAACTTAGTGAGACCCTGTTTCAAAATAAAGAATAAAAAATAGGGGGGGTGTATAGCTCAAAGGTAGAATGCCCCTGAGTTCAATCCCCAGTACCGCCAAAAAAAAAAAAAAAATTGGGCTGAGGGTGTAGCTCGAAGGTAGAATGCCTCTGGGTTCAATCCCCAGTACCAAATAAATAAATAAATAAATAAATAAATAATAAGAATCAGTGGAGACAAGGTCCCAACATGCCTATTCACCATGCCAAGGAATTTAGACTCCCTACATAGGGATACGGCAGGAACAGAAAGCTATTAAAGCAACGTAAGTCAAGGAGCGACACAATCAACTTTAGGCTTTAGAAAAATCACAGCAACCCCAGAGTGGGTTCTGGATTGGAGAGAGAAGATATCGGAGGTAAGGAGACCGATGAGACAAGGAGCAAAGGACAGCGGGGGAGCACCAGGCGCCGAGCCGGGACTTTTGACTTGTATCCATTCTGATTGGCCAGCACCTGTGTCATGTTCATTGTTAAATGCCTTGAAATCATTCCGACCATTAGGAGACTATTGCAATAGTCTAGACGAGAATGTCTCATTCCTGAGTCAAGGCTTGGCCATAGAGATGGAAAGTAAAAGGATTTGATGACATCAAATTGACTATTTTGTTTTTTGGTGGTACTAGGGATTGAACCAAGGGGCATCATACCTCTGAGCTATACCTCCATCCCTGTTTTATTTTTTATTGTGAAACAGGGTCTCACTAAGTTGCAGAGGGCCTCCCTAAATTGCTGAGGCTTACCTTGAACATGCGATCCTCCTGTCTCAGCCTCCCAAGTACTGGGATTACAAGCATGCGCCACCACGCCCAGCTTTCAAATTGGCATTTGATGTTAATAAGTCCATACAGTTTGATGGACTTATTGACTAGTTAGATATGGGAATGAGGGGGATGGGGCAATGAGAATAACTCCCAATTTACTAGTTAGATAATTAAATTTTGTAATATCATGAACTAAAGCATACAAAGGGGACCATAGTGGGGGAAATAAATAGATAATGATTTTAAGTTAGGGCACACCTGCTACCATTTTCCCTTCCTTTCTCAGTCAGCTAAGGATTGTCTTCCATTAGTTCTTTCAAGAAGGACTGAGAATTATACTCCTTGGTTTATGCATATAAAAATGATCACTCTACTTCTACTTGCATGTCTGTTGGCTGGGTACAGTTTCCAGGGTTACACTTTGAGGACTTTGCAGGAGTCTGGTTGGTCTATTTTGTTTTTCTTGCAGTCTTCTGCTATTCACGTTGCTGTGGAGATGTCTGAAGCCAGGTCTATCTTTCTCATTCGCCTCTAGTGTTTCCCTTATATAAACAAAGCAATCCTATAATTTATGGTATAAGTCATGCGAACTTTGAGAGTGAAGGGGATATAATAAATGATTCCTCTTGGGAAGCAGATGTAAACTGGGACCATCTCATGCTCACTCTACTTATATGTGATTTGCTTGCTTGTTTGTTTGTTTGTTTGTAAAGACAAAGGAGTTTTTACATTTGAAGCCCAGTAACTTCACCAGAGCAACTCTTGGTATTGATTGTTCTGTGTCATCCCCCCATGTAGTCTTCCTTTTCAATGTATTAGAGTCATATCTTTTTTTATTTTTGGAAATTTTTATTTAATTATGATATTAAAATATATTCTTTGGCCCTTCATTGTGATTCTTCTTGCCAGAGACTCTAGTTATACATATGTTGGATCTCTACTCCCCATCATTTATATCTAGTCCCTTCTCACTAATTGCTTTTTTTTTTTTTTGCACTAGTAGGGATTGAACCCAGAGACCTTCTACCTTTGAGCTACTCCTCAGCCCTTTTTATTTTTTATTTTGAAATAAGGTCTCACTAAGTTGCTGAGGCTGGCCTCAAACCTGCGATCCTCCCGTCTCAGCCTCCCAAGTACTGGGATTATAGGCGTGCGCCCCCAGGCCTGGCTTTCTCAGTGCTCTTAACTCTTGATCTACTTTGCTTTTCTCACTCCTACCCTCCTTCCTGTTCTTTCTGGCTTTAATTTCTCACATAGTTTTATTTTTCCCTCCCACAATTTTCATAATCTGTGCTGTCTTACATTTTATCACTTCCGATTGTGTTTCTTATTTTCATTGAAAATTTACATCTCTGCTTTGAGCTATTGATTTATAGAGAAATTGTTTTGAATTGTTGTTATGGCAATGAACTTGATCACAAGCGCCATCAGTTCCATGAAAACTTTTTTTTTCTGGTATGTGTTCTTCACCTATCATTTATTTTCTTTTCGTTTTTCCTTTCCCTCTCGTAGCATATGCATATAAATCATATTTTGATGCATTTTGATAATCTTTGATTAAACTGAGTTTCTCCTGGACCAGCTCTTTGTCAGGAATGTGAGAGGGGAGGGAGGGCCTAGGGCAATGTTTCCGGTTAACAGGAATTCTTATCTCAGAGGTGCGTGTGCACCCACATATACATGCCTGTACATGTGTGTGTACGCACGTGTAAGGTGTGGGGATTGAACCCAGGGGCATTCTACCTCCAAGCTCCACCACCAGTCCTATTTTTTTTTATTCTTTATCTTGAAACAGGGTCTCACTAAGTTGCTGAGGCTGGCCGTGAACCCAGATCCTCTTGTCTCTGCCTCCCGCGTATTGGGATTACAAGCCCGCGCCACCATGCCTGACGAGACCTGGTTTCTTCTTTGGGAGAATAGACCAGCATTTGTGCAGTCGCTCACAGCGCAGGCCGCGCTTCCTCGCCATCTGACTGCTCCTCACACGCAGGGCTTGTTTGGGTAATTCCTTTTATGCACAGAAGACAGAGTGATAAAATGGGAGTAGCTAGAATTAAGAGATCTAAATTTAAATTTAAGTTCTACCATTCTTAGCTCTGTCATCTTAAGTGAATTACTGCATTGAGTCTCAGTCTTCTTAAATACAAGACAATAACAAACACACATATATGTGGACACATATCACTATACATGCACACGAATATATAGCTGTTAGGATTAAATGAAAAAAATGTATGTACCTTGGAGAATGTAAGCTCAGTGAGGGCTTTTTTTGGGAGGAGGGAGTGGGGACGACTTACTTCACTGCTGTAATTGCATCACATAGAACAGTACTTGGCATGAGCAAGCACTCCATTAAAAAACAAACAATTGAGTGGACATATAAAGTCCCTATATGTGATACAGGCTCAGTATATTCAACAATAATAGCTTTAACATGGGCTTTCGAAGGCCCACAGACTCAGGTTTGAATCCTATTCTCCCACTTGCCAGTACGAAGAGGGAATGAGCACCTGGTCCTGCTTTGGGGTCAATGAACATCTTCCCCTCATTGGCCGCAGCTGCTTATCCCAACAAGTGCTAAGAAAGGAAGCACTCAGGCAGGGGATTTATCTGGTTGGTTTGTGGTCTAGCAATGGGACAATTGTTTATCCCTGGGTACTCTTTGATTTAGTGAAAATTAGAGTGGAACAGTAGGTCCCATTCCAGGAAACGGCTCCCTGGCACTCAGTGTACGCAGCAGAGTGGTACACACAAGAGAAGTCAAAGACCCCATCTTTGTAAGTTATCGCACAAAAGAATAAAGGATGTGTCCTAACACCAGTCTGTTTTCTTCCATGAAAAGTTAATAAGAATTTTTTTTATCATAGGTTAGAACATCTGGTGTGTCATGGCTATGACTTTTGAGGACAAAGCAAGCATTGTTTCAATTCCAGATATTTTTTAAGTCCAAGAGTTTGAACCCATGAAAAATTTCTTTTAAGACAGAAATGAGACCAAAGTAACTTCTAGAATCAAATTAAAAATGTACCATTTCTGAACTGAGCAAGAGAGAATAGTTGCAGAGAAGTCTAAGAGCCTCAGAGACTGGGGCTACATAAGTTTAAGATGTTATGGTCATTAAATATTAATGATGCTTATTGCCAAAAATAATGATAATGACCAAAAAAGTAGAAATGCTAAACTTCCAGTTACCGCACCATGGGGCAGCAGAATGAGTGTGAGCATTTGAGGCCAGCAGATCTGAGTTCCAATCCCACCTCTGTCTCTCACGGGAACTGTTAACAGAAAACTCTCTTTATGAGTTGTGACTTCCTCAGCTGTAAAGATGGAGATAAGGAGATCTTCATGCCAAGATTCTTTTCCTGCCAAGATGGTTTTGAGGTTTAAGTAAAACAGCAAATGTCAAAGTGGCAGACACCACAAGTGTTTAGCTCTGTATACTTTAGCTTCTTTCCTCTTAGCCTGGGGTAAAAATGAACATGTGTTTATTGGGAAAGCCACCCATCACTCTTTCCTTACATCTCCTCCCTGACACACTGAAAAGAAGGTTCTTAATTAGTCAGTGTTTGTGACACACTTAGAAGATGAGAGAGAGCCGGGCGTGGTGGCTCACACTTGTAATCCCAGTACTTGGGAGGCGGAGACTGGAGGATCTGGGTTCGCGGCCAGCCTCAGCTACTTAGTGAGGCCCTCCGCAACTTGGTGAGACCCAGTTTCAAAATAAAGTATAAAAAATAGGGCCGGGGGTGTAGCGCAGAGGTAGAACGCCCCTGGGTTCAATCCCCGGTACCACACACACAAAAAAAGAAGATGAAAGAGCCACCAAGTGTAGAAACAGTACCATCTACATCACAATACATGAGTTGGTTCCACTTATTGTATAAGGCGGTCCTAATAGTTGTCAGAAATCAGTGTGCACATCTTTGGCAAAGGCATGTGTCTGCCTACCACACACCAGCCAGCCCTGTGCAGTGGGCAGGTGTTTCTGGAGAGGCAATAGTATAGACAATCCTCTAATATCCAGGGCAATGAGAAATCAATGAAAGGAGGTCCAAAGGTTATCTAATCAAAGTCTACAAATAACTCTAAATTCCCTTTAGAAACAACTTCTACTAAGAAGGGTATCTGATCCATTTTGGATTCACCTCTTCTCGTTGCCCTGCTTAAGTCTTAGGGTACAGAAATGTAAGAAGAAAATCAATTTCACATAGATAAAAGCAGAGTTCCTCAAGCCAGGGGTTCCTAGGTCCCGGAGCAAGAAGGGTGATGTCCCACGGAGAGCTGGGCGTCATGTATCTCCAACACTGGTCTCCAGTACGGGGCTATCCTCTTCTCCTGTTCACACTGGAAGGTCACATGCACTTTCCCACATTATTTCAGCAAAACATCACCCTTTGCTGTAAATTAATGTTGTTAATATTGAATTCACTGGTTCCATCATTTTAATTCTTTTTTGCTCTGTGAATTACTTTGATTAAAGCAAGTACATAGAAAAGCATGAGAATTTAATCTTAAATTTTAGTCTTGTGGCAAGTTTAATACAGGTATAATATAAATAATATAAGAAACACTGGCCTTTTAAAGACTTTCACCTTACTTTTTATTAATTCTGAATTTTTAATTTCCAAATAGCTGGGCATGGTGGCACATGCTTGTAATCCCAGTACTTGGGAGGCTGAGACAGGAGGATTGTAGGTTCATGGCCAGCCTCAGCTACTTAGCGAGGCTCTCCGCAACCTAGTGAGACCCTGTTTCAAAATAAAGAATAAAAAAAATAGGGCTGGGGTGTAGCTCGGAGGTAGAATGCCCCTGGGTTCAATCCCCAGTACCACAAAAGAAAAAAAAATTCCAAATATACAACACAAATTTGAGACAGAGTGCACTATGGGAAGAGGAGGAAAAGGCTTGGTAATCTACAAACTGGGTCATCATTCCTTGAACAATCAACGTTTGGCTGAATGTTCATTCCTGTGCTCTGAAATTCTGCTTCAATAAAAGA
Organism: Glis glis; assembly: GCA_004027185.1. Lineage (NCBI taxonomy): Eukaryota > Metazoa > Chordata > Mammalia > Rodentia > Gliridae > Glis > Glis glis. The sequence continues at coordinate 118,733 of PVJS01000154.1, read as the reverse complement.
AATCTCCATGCATGATTCCAGTATTTCATTTTTGCCTCTGAATTATGTTCATATCCACAAATCCCAGCCAAGGGCCTATTGAATAATTGTCCCCACATGGAACATTTTCCTGGTGATGTTTTCCTTTCCTTGGTCCTATGAAATATAGAAATGTGTTTCTAATTATTAGCAGAACCACCTGGTGACTGCACTGTATCATGTCAATAATATGACTCATTTAGGAGAATGTTGGGTAGAGCTCTGTCACGTTCGACCCCACCCAAGAAAAACTAGTCGCTACAGTGTTCTCATACTGCACGGGCTCACCTATGACCAAGGTGACCACATAGTTTGTAAGCCAACAATCAAAACTTGTGACTTGGCAAGTATAAATATATCTGAAATTGGAGTAGGACAATCCAGGACATACAAATTTCTATGTCACAGCCACAAAGGTCACCTACTAAGACATGCACTGTGTCTTTGCTCTTTTTGGGGAGGAGGGGGGCTGAACCCAGGGGTATTCTACCAAGCCACACCCTAGCCCTTTTTATTTTTTGTTTTGAAGCAGTGTCTCACTAGGTTATTGAGAGTCTCCCTACATTGCTGAGGCTGTCCTTGAATCTGTGATCCTTCTGTCTCAGCCTCCCAAGTACTGTAATTACAGGCATGCGTCACCATACCTGGCTCACTTTTTTTTTTCTTGAGAGCTTGAAGTCATTGGTTCTTATCTCCACTGTCTTATATCTGAGTTCAGCGAGTGTGCAAGAGGCGAGCTCAGAAATCAACCAGCTCTTCCAGTTACCCCTTAGCTTTGCAGGAAAACCAAAAAGACATCTCTTTGTCTATAATAAGCTTCTTGCAAAATTGGCCCTTTCTTGGGGCTGAGCAGGGCTGGCATATTGCTGGCATATTGCTGGCTGTCCAGCAACCTGAGGCAATGCTTCTGCAGCAGGCAAATTTTTTCTCCCACATTGAATCAGATCTTGCCAGCCCCAGGCCCCCGAGGCCTGTGAGCCACTCTTTCCTTCTTTATTGACTAGCTTTTTGCTAACTTTTTAAAGTCAGGATGTCAGATAGGGGAAGAAGAAATAAAATGAAGAGAGAACCAGATACATATTTGATCTTCAAACAAAGACCAGAAGGAAGCCAGGTGTGATGACACACGCCTGTAATCCTAGTTCTTGGGAGTCTGAGACAGGAGGATCACAGGTTTGAGGACAGCCTTAGCAACTTAGCAAGACCCTCAGCAACTTAAAGAGACCCTGTTTCCAAATAAAAAAATTAAAAATGGGGCTGGGGGTGTAGCTCAGCAGTAGAGCACCCTTGGGTTTTCTCCCAAGTATCAAAAAAAAAAAAAAAGGATTTCCTAGCAGGGATGTCCATGTTGGCATGGAACTGAATACCATGCTGAAGAAAAGTAAATTCTTAGAGGACTTAGGAACAAGAAGGAGGTGTCAAAGAGAAATAGAAAGCAGCACCAAGACTCTCTCTTGCAGGACATATTTGATGCGGGGAGCAGAGAGGGGACCACTTCTTTGTGAGCACACAGGAGCCGTGATTGATGGCACCAACGCCCGGGAAATGACAGCAGGACGCGGAGCCTCACCTGGACAACCATCAGCATGGCGGAGGAAAGGGGCCTGTGGCAGAGGCAGCAGCTGGAGGAGGTGGGAGGGAGCAGAGGAGACGCAAGCCTTAGGCAAGCGCGTCAAGTCCCTGCTAGAAGCACCGGGCTGCTTCCCGTCGATGGCAGGACTGTGTTGGCAAGAGAAAGCGAGAGGGAGTAAGTCTGGGAGGATGCTTCCCCAGATGCTCCGACCTAGTTTTCCAAAAGCCCAGGGCCAACAGAAGTAACACGGAAAACTACCTGAAGCCTCCTGACTTAAGGGTGTCCTTTCTCAAGCACGAGTGGAAATGCCAAGTGATCCTGCCGGTGACTCCCATGACCCAGCCGAGCTCCCTGCACTCAGGGGCTTCACCCGCAAGGTGCCTTCACCCCTCGAGGTTCCATCCTGTGTGTGTGACGCTGTGCCAGGTACGTTAAAGCACGCAGTGCAGGTGCGGTCTGAAACGGAGCTGGGCTCAATGGAAGGACTTAGAATCATGTATTCGTCCACCTTAGGTTGCTGTTACAGAATACCTGAGGCTGGGTGCTGTATGGAGAAAAGAGGTTTATTTAACTCACAGTTTGGGCTGGAAGTCCAAGATTGGGCAGCCCCATCCATTCAGCGCTTATGGCTGGCTCCCTCACAATGACAGGTGCACGTGAGGAAGAGACGATGTGGTGAGACAGGAAGCCAGAGGGATTCAGGAGCCAGGCTCGCTCTTTTAGAACAACTCACTCTCGCAGAACCTTATCTGGGTCTTGCAAGAATGCCATTCCTCTCTTTTGAGGGTGACTCCCCTAATGACCTAATTACCTCCCAGTAGGCCCCACCCCTTGAAGGTTCCACTACTTGCCAAAACCACCAGGCTGAGGACCAAGTTTCCAGCACCTTTGGGAGACACACTCAAGCCATATGCAAACCACAGCAAAGCCAGACTATTTTCAAATCTCAAGTCACGTACTGATTGATTGTGTCAGCTCTTGGCCTGACTCTCTCATGGGCCAGCGCCTCCTCACCTGGTAGGGTTGTGGTAGGACTGAAGTGCTAGGAGCACGTGTGGCATGGAGCCCTGCTCCATACATACCAGTAGAGCCCAGGGTCTTTGTTGTTGTTTGTTTGTGTGTGATACTGGGGATTTAACCCAGGGGCATTCTACCTCTGAGCTACACCCCCAGCCCTATTTTATTTTTTATTTGAAACAGGGTCTTGCTAAGTTGCCGAGGCTGGCTTCGAACTTGCGATCCTCCTGTCTCAGCCTCCCAAGTACAGGGATTATAGGCGTGCATCACTGTGCCCGGCAAGCTCAGTGTTCTTCAATGAGACCAAGGAATTGGACTTTGCTAGAGAGAAGGTGTTTTTTCTATTCAAATATATTGATAAGTAACAGAAAACCAATAAGCAATCATGGAAAAACCTTGCTAGAATTTGTTAGGGTGGAAGAGCTGAAGAATTAGACTAGAGCTCATTTTTTTATAGTTTTGGTCCCTTTTCCTCTGATGATCATAATGGCAAAAAAGAAAAAAAAAAGACATAGCAAGATAAACCCACGGGAAGAGCGGTTTAAGGCCTTGGGGTGGTGGGAATGGTCCAAAACCAAACTCTGTGGCTGTGGCACAGCTTCCGTAAACACTCAAGCTACGGAGCCGGAACTTTAGTCATCCCGGTTAGTTTTGTGTGCCAACTTGTCTAGGCCATAGTACCCAGGTATTTAATCCAACACTGATCTGGTGACTGCTCAGAAAGTATTCTGTAGATGTAGTGAACATCTGCAACCCCTTGTCTCTGAGTAAAGAGGATGACCCTCCCTCGGTGCTGATTGGATGAGGTGGGCTAGACAGGAGGATTGCAGCCTCAGCAATGAAGAGAGACTCTCAGCAATCTAGCAAGACCCTGTTTCCAAACAAAAAATAAAAAGGGCTGGGAGTATAGCTCAGAAGTAGAATGCCCTTGGATTCAATCCCTAGTACCACAAAACAAAGTAAAACCCAAAAACAAAACAAAAAAATAAACAAACAGAAAACTGAGATAAAGGAGAAATTTTGTCCCATGACTATTATTGACTTGTGCCCAAGTTTCCAGCCTGCTGGTCTGCCCCACACATTTCAGACTTGCCAGCCCACACTGTCGTACCAGCCAATTACTTCAAATAATCCAGTCTCTTTCTCTCTACACATGAGTGTGCGCGCACGCACACACACACACACACACACACACACACACACAATTGGTTCTATTCCTCTGGAGAACTCTGATGAATACATACACTTAAAACAAGTGCATGACATCGCATGTAAATTATATCTGAATAGGTTGTTTTTTTTTTAAATAAAACTACGAGCCGTATAACTCCATTTATATAGTATCCTAAAAACTGCTAATCCGTAAGGACAGAAGCGGATCGGCAGTTGCCAGGGATGAGGGAGGTTACACATGGGCTTGGGGACACTTCCAGGGGTGATGGATCTGTTCGCTCTCTCTGTGGTGGCGATGGTTTCATGGGTATTTATATATGTCAAGACTTATCAGAGTGTACACTCTAAATCTGTGCAGTTTATTGTCACTCAATTATGCCTTCACAATTTTTTTTCTTTTTAAGAAAAAGAGGAAAAAAGACATAGAGAGGGATAAATCCAAGCAGAGAAATGTCTGAGGCTCAGAGCAGAGGGGCCTAGGCAGCCGATTTGGTTCCCCTTCATCCTGCCCCTGCCCTGGTGACGTGAGGGACAGGGAACAGGGATGGAGCGTCCTGTCCCCAGACATGCCCTCAAGGACTCTGGACTTCCAATTCCTCTTCTGATTCAGGGAAAGGTGACAGTAAGGATCCGTCCCCTGGACACACAGTGAGCCTGTACATTATTGGAGATAGAAGAGGACAACCGTGAAGTCCAGTCTCCCACAATCAGAAAACATGTTGACACAGACCGCGCCATGAGCCCCTGTCGCACACACCGGGCAGTCGACATCTATATGGGAACCAGTGTTCTGTCCTGAAGAATGGGTTACAGAACCACCACAATGGAGATCAGTATGGCGGTTCCTCGAAAAACTAGGACTGGAACCACATCTGACCCAGTCGTACCACTCCCCAGGACTTTTCCTAAGGAATTAGAGTACGGTGGCAATAACGCACACCCAGGTTTATAGAGGTACAGTTCACTAGAGCCAAATTACGGACCCACCCTGGCGATCATGACAGATGAATGGATAAAGAAAATGGCATCCACACCCAATGGAATTCTACTCGGCCATAAAGAAGAACAAAATTATGTCATTTGCAGGAAAATGGATGGACCTAGAGAATATTCTGCTAAGTGAGATCAACCAGTCTCAGAAAGTCAAGGGCCATATGTTTTCTCTCCTATGTGGAAGCTAGAGAGAAAATAGGAAACATAAGGGACTTTAAATACTGTGGAGAGCCGGACGTGGTGGCGCACGCTTGTAATCCCAGTACTTTGGGAGGCGGAGACCAGAGGATCCCGGTTCGCGGCCAGCCTCAGCTCTCTCTCTGTCTCTCCCTGTCTCTCTCTGTCTCTCCCTGTCTGTCTGTCTGTCTGTCTGTCTCTCTCTCTCTCTCTCTCTCTCTACCTAGCGAGGCCCTCCGCAACTTCGTGAGACTCGGTTTCAAAATAAAGTATAAAAAATAGGGCCGGGGGTGTAGCGCGGAGGTAGAATGACCCTGGGTTCAATCCCCGGTACCGCAAAAAAAAATAAATAAATAAATAAATACTGTGGAGAGACACCTGGAGAGTAGTGGAGGGTTGGATGGGAATGGGAGGCGGGAAGGGGTAAAAGGAGTATGGAGGAATAGAACAGTTCAAATAATACTATGGCAGTATATGAAGGGGTTACTACACATCTCACTAACGCGTATGGGGAGGGAGAAGGGGGGGACAGGGTGGGGTGCTGAAGGAGAGACATCAAGCTCAGCGTGCATGTGTGTTTGTATCACATTGAACCTCACTATGATGTGTAATAGTGATTGCAATCCACTAACAAAGCTATTTTTAAAAAGAAACAAATAAAATACAGAGCATCTGTCCTCTCACTGCAGCACAAGTGTAGCTGGTGAGAGGACAGAGCTTTCAGAATCGAGGGTCAAGGAAACAGAGAGAATGTTCTGTCTTGCAAGAGGCATTTGGCAGCACACGGTGACCACAGCTTCTAACAACGTCTCTAACAACTGATGATTCTGCTCAGACAGAACCATTAGCAAAGGCTTAGGAAGAGCACCGTGCTGTGTCCCAGGACAGACAAGGAGGGTACCCCAGACACACAGGAGAGGACCGGCAGAACCCAGGAACCCCAGAAGAGAAATGTGGGCAGGAGGAGCACAGAGAACATGCTCTCCACTGCCCTTGCTAGGACTCAAGGTGACGAGGAAGGGGATTTCACATCAGAAGCCACTCGAAGTGTCCTTAGCCCCTGAGTGTGGCTCTGGCCTTTCTAAGCTGCACGCTTCTTGTCCACCTGATGTTCAGAAGTTTAAAACCACTTAAAGTGGTTTTGCAGACACCACAGAACTATTTCAGACAACATTCTGGTGCCCAGAGTAAGCTAATGGGGAGGCTGAGCAGGCTCCTAGGGACAGGGTGGGGACAGCCTGGCTCCCCAGACAGCTTGAAGTCACACACACTCCTCCATCGCAGTGGGTAGCAGCTTGAACAATGCTCCAGGACTTCACAAACCAGGATTACTTGAGCCTCCTGTCTACCTGGGGATAAAGATGAGAAAGAGAGAGAGAGAGAGAGGCAGCTGGTTTCCCTTGAGGCTTCTCTCCTTGGGCAGCAACTGCCTCTCACTCCGCAGCACACCATCTTTCCTCCATCCTGTGCGTCCCTGGTCCCCCTGGGAATGACTGAAGCTCCCGGCTGCAGAGGAGGGCACTGGGTTTGCACCAGACAAACCCAGGAAGCAGAGAACCCCAGGGCACAGGGCTGAGAGGCAGCAGAAACAGAAGGATTACTTTCCAAGACTGAGAATCACGTTCAGGGGACTTCGTTCATGGGGATTTTGACTGGAAAATGGCTTGTTTTTTCTGAGCATCTGTAAACCGGGCCCAGGTACCCAGCCCATGGGACTGTTGGATGGCTGGAATGAGGGGATCCGAGAGTATCTGTGAACGTGCTGTGTAGGCTGTGGGGCCGGTGCTGTGTGCTAGAGATGTACAGGGGAGAGGACGCTGGACGAGGCCCGAGGGCTCATTCCTCAGGGAAGGTTGATAGACACACACACGAGCGGCCCGTGGGGGAGGAGAAGCGGGAGCCTCCGCAGTGGGAGCTGTCTAGGAAAGGGGTCACAACTGAGATACTGTATACACTGCCGAGCTTTTTGAAAACTATGGGCACACCTGGAATCCTAATACTTGGGAAGCCGAGGCAGGAGGATTGCACATTCTAGGACAGACTCAGCAACCTAGCAAGACCCTGTTTCAACACAAAGAATAAAAAGGGCTAGGGGTATAGCTCAGGTTCAATCCCCAGTACTGCAAGCAAGCAAGCAAACAAAACAACTATGGGCTTGTTGTTTTCATTCACAAAAAGGCAATAGAATTTGGGCATTTCACATTTTTTAATTTATAAAGATAAGTCAGTACAAGCAGGTGGCTGTGCTTGGTCTCTAACCTTCCCTCCAAGCTCCTGATCAGCTATCACTACCCGCATTTTACAAGTGACTTAACTGAGGCTGAGACAGGTTGGGGACATCGCCAAAGCCTCATAGCCAGGCGGTGATGGAGCCAGAACCTACCCGGCCTCTAATTCCCCCTGATTTCCCACTTGCATTTTAAAATAATATAACCAAGATGTTATGGGTTTTCTTTTTTTTTGAATTTAAAAAATCTTTTAAAATAAGATTATTGTTTTCCTGTACTGGATTCAAGTGGGGCCTCGGAGGTGAAGACAGAATCGAGAGAACTTGGAAACATTTGGGAGGGAGATGGCCAAGAAGAGCAACAGCTTGGGAGAGAAAAAAGAAACCTTTTCTTGACCAAGGGAAAGAAATGAAAGAATAAAGAATGTGTCCATTGGCTGTGAGCTCTACGGGGGCGGGGCCGTGCTAGACTTGAACTCCATGGTATGGTGCATTCTCGTGGTCCTGGGACCATTTTAGTCTGAAAAAGAAAAGGACAGGGGCCAAATCAGTGACAACCTCCAAGAACTGTGCATGAGGAAACAGGTGCATGGTGATGAAAAGAGATATCATGATATCAGAACACGAAGGAAAGTTCTGGAAGGCAATTTAGAAATAAATGTCTCTCTCTCTCTCTTTTTTATTTTTGTCTAAAATAGGTGTGGGACACTTGAGCACAAAGTATCCCACAGACACTTTGTCCCCAGAGTGCAAAGGGTGCAAATCCTTTCTCTGGAGACCTCAAAAGGCATGTTCCCGGTGCCAAAGTTTTTGATTGTGTGTTTTGTTTTTTTGTTTGGGTACTGGGGATTGAACCCAGGGGTGTTCTACCTCTGAGCTACACCCCTCCCCTTTTTACTTTGGAATAGGATCTCGATAGATTGCTGAGGGTCTCACTAAATTGCTGAGGCTGACCTCGAACTTGGGATCCTCCTGTCTCAGCCTCTCAAGTCCTGGGATTATAGGTGCGCACCACCACACCCGGCTCAGTGCCAACGTTTTATTTTTGTTTTTGTTTTTGTTTTGCGGTACCGGGGATTGAACTCAGGGGTGTTCTACCTCCGCGCTACACCCCCGGCCCTATTTTTTATGCTTTATTTTGAAACCGGGTCTCACGAAGTTGCAGAGGGCCTCACTAGGTAGAGACAGAGAGAGAGAGAGAGAGAGAGAGAGGGAGAGAGAGAGAGAGAGAAAGAGCTGAGGCTGGCTGCGAACCGGGATCCTCCGGTCTCTGCCTCCCAAAGTATTAGGATTACAAGTGTGCGCCACCACGCCCAGCTAGTGCCAACGTTTTGAAGTAGATCGCACACCGATAGTTCTGGGAGCAACCTCTCCATGTAAACCACAGCCTGAAAAGCCAGGGATACCCCTACTTCTGTCAATAACAAAAGGCTAATTCCAACCTGTCTCCACACTAAGATGACTTCTCCCCCATATCAAGGCTTCCGAGAGCCCAGAGGATTCCAGCGAGGTGGCTGAGCCACCGAGAAGATCGGGGAGAGCTTTTCCAATATCATTCGAGGCTGTGTGGGAGGGAACGGAGAGCCCATAATAGATGCTTTCGGATCCTCCTCACACTGCATCTGGCTCTCCTAAGTATTGGTCCTATTACGTTTTTAAAAATAGCTCTGAAGTAATTTGTGTGCTGAACTGGCTACAGGATTTATAAAAAAAAAAACCCACCTGAATACGTTCTACTTGCCCCTATCAGCCCACCAAGGACTGCGGCGGCCGTTTCCTCAGAGCTAATTTTCAGCATTAAGGTTTATCAGAACCTAAATTCCATCCTAATAAACGATGGAACAGCAGCCACTCTTTCAGTCACTTATTTGGGCGACCAGGGAATTGGCAGACGAGTTAAAAATTTCCATCGGTGACAACACACAGCTGTTGAGGTGCAGGGATCTGAGCCTCTAATCAGACCAGGTTATATAAGTAGCACTGTCTCATTATCTCTGCTTGGGGGATAGGTTCACCGGGCAGCTGGGGCTGCGCGGGGGAGTCCGCAGAATAGCTAATGGGAAGTTGACACACAAAGATATCAACTTAGAAGAGAGGACGCGGGTAACCCTGTGCCCCCGTCCAAGCTCCAGGAAGAACACAGCCTAGGAGCAGTCCCCCGCCCCCAGCTCTTCTCCCAAAAGACAATGCCAACAATAAATGCTACTATTTTTTTCTAGATTTATGAAAATGGTTCTATAACGACCACCTCCAGGACCTTCTATGGGCAGACACTGCAGCATTATCCCATGAGCTTCCGATTCTTCCCGACGTTCTGAGGAAAGCTGTGAGCCAATAAAGCAAGCAGCGTGCAGAGTGAGGAATGATCCTAGTGCCCAGCACAGAAATCCATAGGTGGCAGCTAGTCCCACAGGGCACCCTGCAGCCAGCCTCACACTTAGAAACTCTGATTTGCAAAGTGGGAGATGGTTATCTTAGAACACATCAAAGTAACCATGATAAGTGACCAAATGATTATCAATTTACAAAATAGCTTCACATCCATTGTCTCCTTAACTTTTACATGCAACATTGCGCTGGGGGGAGGGGACTTGTTATTCAACCTTTAATAAAGAGGAGGCTTACTGAGGGCTATATAAATCAATAGTGCCCCTGTTCTTGCCCAAGCACTGTCTTCTTCCTAGAGGAGGATGGAAAAGGAGCCAATCAACTGAAGTTGTGTCAGCCTTATTACGTTAAAAGTTACTAGGGGATGTTGCTGGGGTGGGCAATGAAGTTGCTAATGTGCCCCGCCCCAACCCACTCCCATGGGAACATACAGGACACACTAGTGTAGCCCTTGGGGCAGCCCATCCAGGTCCAAGTCTGGGACCACACCTGACGCACTTATGAAGGATCCAGGAGCAGAGGGAAGAGAGCAAACCCCTTGGGCTTACAGCCCTGTGGTCGATGAGTTCTGCTCCACTGAGAAGCCTGTACCGGAGCCTCTCACTCCCTGTTCCTCATGGGGACAAGTGGGGTTGGGGCCAGGAAAATCAGGAGTATTGTTCATGAAACATGGAGGGAGAAGTGATTTCTCTTCGACCTTCTCAGCCACTGGGTTTAGCCACTCTACACGGTGGCCCAAAGTTGTCGCTCTTTTTCCTGAGTGAACTTTCTGAGCAAGGCTGTTGCACATTTTTGAGGCCAGTCCCCCAATAATAGCCACAGATCCTTTGGGAGAATCCTTCTGCAATCCAAGGTGGACACTTTAGAATTTGCCTTCAGGAGACTTTATTTTTTTTTATTTATTTTTTGCGGTACCGGGGATTGAACCCAGGGGTGTTCTACCTCCGCGCTACACCCCCGGCCCTATTTTTTATACTTTATTTTGAAACCGGGTCTCACGAAGTTGCAGAGGGCCTCACTAGGGAGAGAGAGAGAGAGAGAGAGAGCGAGCTGAGGCTGGCCACAAACCCAGATCCTCTGGTCTCCGCCTCCCAAAGTACTGGGATTACAAGCGTGCGCCACCACGCCCGGCTCCTCAGAAGACTTTAAATGCACCTGAAGGGTGTATTCATTTAACTAACCGACCTACAAATTCACTCCCTCTTCGGTTTTTCTTTCCCCTCAAAATGTCTGGCCGGGTTGTCTAATGTGATTCTTCTCAGAGATTCTGCGATGTGATTAAATAACAATCTAAAAGCAATTCAGTAACATAATTCCAGCAACATAGAGGGGACTAAATTTGAACGCGAACTCCCTGCCATTTGGAAATTCCAAGTGAGATATTGAAGTCCAAAAAATTAAATCCTCTGCTAAGGAAAGTCCAAAGAAGTTGAAGTCCAAAAGAATTAAGGTCCAAAGTGAAGTTTCCTTAGCATGGAGAAAGGAAAAGTCCAAAGAAATTAAAGTCCAATTCAAGTTTTTATTTTTCCTGTGAATTGATATGCAAAGAAATTAGTGTTCAGAATTTCTTTTCCCGATTTCCAGTTCTGCTCAGTGTCAACCGGAGGGTCTTGGTCTAGTGACTTGAGCAGCTGTGGCCTGGGCTGCCTTCCATGGGAATGGGTGTGGCTCCTTGCTGGCCTCTCATGAGCCCCGTATTTTTTTTTAAGAGTTCAAAGAGTTAATAGAACACATAACATTATTATCGCATCAGCCTCGTATTCCACAAAATTTAGAACCACAAGAAATCCCCAGCTGCCAGAGCAGTTATCCAAGCAAAATTGCATTTTCAGAGTCCAGCATTTAGTGTTGCCAGAGGCCCAGCAATATCTGAAGGGAGAAGGGAAATCTGTGGGTTCCGCCACAATTTGGGTCCTGAAATCTAAAATCTTAATCAGGGCTTATGGATTTAACAAAATTCAGAGCCAAATCAAGGGGAGCTCTTGAATGGTGAACACGCCACGTGAATCCAACCAAATTTTTAATCCTCCCAGGTTCTCTCCCTTGGTTCCAGATGCGATCTGAAGCCACACGAAGAAGAATGGCACCTGGGACATCCGGCCTAGCCCCGCTGACCACGCCTAGCAGGTGGCACCATCATGCTCTGCGGAATACTGGGTCAACGACACCATTTAAACTCTTGCCCTGCACAGTTCACGCTGCCAGCGCAGTTCTGCCCACTGATACCCAACAACCGCAATGCCCACCCCACGCCTGGGTGGCTCCAGGTACAGCTGGCCGTAGCCACCATGAAAGTGAGCTGAGCTCCTGCCAGGAGCCCGCTCGCTCAAGTCTGACAGCCAAAGTTGCTAAAGTCCACTGTTTGGTTTTATACTAGAGATTGAAGCCAGGGGCATTCTATCTCCAAGCAGTACCCGCAGCCCCCTTTTTATTATATCATATTATATTATATTATATTATATTATATTATATTATATTATTATATTTATTTTATTTTATTTTATTTTATTTTATTTTATTTTATTTTATTTTTGCAGTACTGGGGATTGAACCCAGGGGAATTCTACCCCCAAGCTACACCTCCAGCCCTATTTTGTTTCTTTATTTTGAAACAGGGTCTCCCTAAGTTACTGAGGCTGGCCTCAAACCTGTGATCCCCTTGTCTCAGCCTCCCTAGTACTGAGATTACAGGCAGGCACCTCCACACCTGACTGAAAGTCCACCTTTTTAAGAAATTCTATAAAAATAGCCATGTTCCAACCGAGAAAGCTTCCATGATTGGAGAGACCGTGTTGATCAATTGCTTAAACTAGAAGGCTTTCGAGCATGAAGACGGGAAAGAGGAATAAATGCAATATGACAGAAAGCATTAACAGTCCTGGGCACACTGTGATGCGTGGTGGGTTGAGCCACCCACCATGGTGCACTGGGTGTGAACTCTTCTTCCACACGGGAACTCGAGGAACAGGGAAGAGGGGTCGGCCCCAAGGAAGTGGAGGCTCAGAGTCGAGGGATGGGCCTGGAGGTAACACATTGATAAGAGGCCTCAGAAGCCAGGTGTGGTAATGCACGCCTGTAACTTCAGTACTTGGAAAGCTGAGACAGGAGGATCGCAGGTTCAAGGCTAGTCTCAGCATCTTAACAAGATCCTCAGCAACTTAGTGAGACCCTGTTTCAAAATAAAAAATAAAATAGGGCTGGGGGTAGAGCTCAGAGGTAGAATACCTCTGGGTTCAATCTCCAGTATCACACACAAGAAATGATAGATAGATAGATAGATAGATAGATCGATCGATCAGAGAGGAATTGGGGACTTCTGCTTGCAATACCATGGTTCTTTTTTTTTCTTTTTCTTCCCCTTATTTATTGATTTATTTTTGCATGTGTGTGTGTGTGTGTGTGTGTGTGTGTGGTGTGTGGTACTGGGGATGGAACCCAGGAGCACTCTACCTCTGAGCTACAACCCCAGCCCTATTTTATTCTTTATTTTGAAATAGGATCTCACTAAGATGCAGAGGGCCTTACTAAGGTGTTGAGGCTGGCCGTGAACCTGTGATCTTCTTGTCTCAGCCTCCCAAGTACTTGGATTACAAGCATGCACCACCACACCCGGCTAGACCAGGGTTTTTTCAATATACCCCATGACTCGTCCCTCCCCACACATCTCTGAGCTCCCCTCCGCCATTTCTGCTGTCATCTGAACAGCTTTCCTCCTCTTACTTGTCTTTGGTGTTTGGAAAAAGAGTGTCTATTTTTCTACTAACACAAGCAATAATTGTTCGCTATACAAAATTTCGAACTTATAGAAAATCGTAGACATACAATTGAATATAATTTTTCCATCGAGAAATAAGCCCCCATTAGCATTGTAACGTATAGCCTCCAGATTTGTTTTCTGTTTATATGAGCACAAGTATGTACGTGGGCGTGCATTATATAAAATAAACACGAATTTTGAGATGCTCCCAGTTTTTCTTTTCCTTCTTCTCAATACGTCTCGCTTTTCCTTCTGTCTTTCCTGTGACTAGCTAGAAGCGATGTGTTCATCCCCTCCGGGAGCAATGAGACAGGGCATGGAGCAGAAACTAAGAAGCATTTGGTTTCCAAAACCCAAGCCCATCAAGAATATTATCCACGTCACCGCTGAGGCAAACAAATTTTCTTTTCTTTCCAATATTTACACTTCATATTTCTTTTTGTTGATGTACTGTTGACTAAGAGTGCCAGGAAAATATTAAAAAGTTGTGATGATGGCAAGTTCTCACGGCTAGGTCTGACTTTAATATTCAGGTTTCCCTGTGAAAAGTGATAGTGGCCAATGTGACATCCTTCTAGTCTCTGTTGCTAAAAAGAAGTTTCTGTTGAAGGCTCTTATTTAAAATCAGGAGTGATAGTGAAAATTATCAAACGTACTTTGGCATCTTGTACCATAATCATGCGACCCATTCTCTTCTGGTTTATACAGATGACAAGTTGTATCGATAGATTTTCTATCATCAAATCATTTTCACATTCCTTGTTAAGCTGTGTTTGTTTAAATAAGTTGCTGGATTTGATTTGCTAGTTAAGCCAAATGTAAGATTGGTTTATATTTTTTTATTTTTAGCAGCACGGAGCTGTGTTCTTGAGAGACATGAAGCACTGTAGGATAAATTGGAATAATTTTAATATTTTTCTTGCTTGCATAATGGGAGAGAATTATTTTTCTTGAAAATGATTTTAAATTTGCTCATAAAAACTTCTGGGCTTGGAGCCATTTTGGAGGTAATTCTCTGACAACTTTTTCTGTTTTACCCATTATTATTGATTAATTAAGGATTTTTATTTCATCTTGCGTCAATTTTATTACCTTAAACTTTTTAACATAAATGGCCATCGCATTGAGAATTTCAAACTGATTTGCATAGAATTACACATCATTCTTGCCTTTTCCTTGTGATCTGACTTAGTATAGTTTTTGTTAGACTTTTAGTAATTCTGTTCTTGTGTCTTTTCTAAAGGAACCAATTCTTGGGTTTAGGACTAATTCTTTATTAGCATGCCAGAGTTTTCCTTTGTCATTATTTTTTTCTTATAACTGTTCTTTTGGGGGATGGCATGGTGGTGATGTTGCCCTTTATAATGTCTGTGAAGTTTATTTACTTTTTCATTTGTTATAAATGTAGTGGTATTAAATTTAATAGTATTAAATTTCTCTCTGATTACAGACTTGACCCCCACTCCCTGGTTTTAAACTGTGATTCTCCCATTGGGGAGCTGTGATAACTTTTGCTGTCTATCTCCTCTGCCTCAGCTCAGGCTAGTCGCATGTCCTGTGAGGTTCAGGCATTCAGCTCCCTCACTGAGCGTCCTGGAACAACCTTGGCTCTGCTGTCTTGAGATTTTGGTGTCCACCTCTTCTTTCCATTCTTTGTTGCATTAAGAGCCTTTCAATATGCCTTTCTATTCTGTTGAATGTGTTCAGTTTTTGTGCTTCACCATGCAACTGATATGATGTTCTTCATTTTGCTTTTGCATTTTTCGACCCAGGTATGATTTACTAGTGCTTCTCTCATTATCATTTCTAAGCAATGAGGATTTTCATGTTACTGCTTTATCATTAATTTCTATTTTTTTTTGCATCAGTTTTAGATCTGGTCTATGCAATTTCTGATCTCAAGTCTGGCAGCCAAAGTTTCCTAAAGTCCACTTCTTTTGGGTTTGTTTTTGTTTTTGTTTTGTTGTTGTTTTCATTTTTGGTACTAGGAATTGGACCCAGGGGCATTCTACCTCTGAGCCACACTTCCAGCCCTATTTTATTTTTTATTTTGAAATAGAGTCTCACTAAGTTGCTGGGGGTCTCAATAATTTGCTGAGTCTGGCCTCAAACCTGTGATCCTCCTGTCCCAGCCTCCTAAGTACTTGGATTACGGGTGTGTGCCACCATACCTGGCTATTACTGAATTTTTAAAATTTTTATGTATTCCAGACACAAATCCATTATCAGATATATCATTAGAAATATTTTCTCCTAATGTCAGGCATGGTGAGAGAGGTCCCATGTACCCTTAACCCAGTTTGCCTCAGTGCTAACACCTCAAACAAACAAACGAACAAACAAAAAACTATAAGACAATGTGACAATAGGAAATTGGTATAGATGTAACCCACCATCACATTCAGAATTCCCATTTTACCTATCTCTTTTGAATGTGTGTATACTTAGTTCTGTGCAGTTTTATCACCTGTGGGTTCGCATATCCACCACCATAGGCAAGACACAGAACACCAGCACTCCCTGTGTTGCCTCTTAAAAACACAGCTACCCATCTTCTTCCTCTTCCTCCCTTCCCCTGTCCCCACACCTTGACAACCACTAATTTATTCTCCATCTCTAAAGATTTGTCATTTCAAGAACACTATATAAATGGCATCATCGTATGTAATCTTTGGGGATTTTTTTCCACTCAGCATAATACCCCCGAGGTTTGTTCAAGTGTTTGCATACATCAATAGTTTGTTAATTTTTAATGCTGAATAGTATTCTATACCAGCTTGTTTAAACATTCACTCATTAAAAGACATGTGGTTTGTTTCCAGTTTGGGGCTATTATGAATAACACTGCTATGAAAATTCATGTGCAGGATTTTTTTTTAAACACAAGTTTTCATTTCTCTGGGATAAATGCCCAGGAATGCAATTATCGAGTTATATTGTAATCATATATCTAGTATTATAAGAAACTGCCAAGCCATTTTCCAAAGTGGCGGTCCCATTTTACACTCCCACTAGCAATGCATGAGAGAATCTGTTTCTCCACGTCCTTGCCAGCATTTGTCACTGTGTTTTATTCTAGCCATCATGCTATGGATGTGGTGGTTTCCATTGTGGTTCAATTTGTGTCTCCATAATTGCTAATGAGGCTGAATATCTTATGTACTTATTCACCATCCAAATCCTATCTTCAGGGAACCATCTCTTAGTGGGTTTTGCTCATTTCCTAATTGGATTTTTTTAACTTTTGAGTTCCGAGAGTTCTTTACATATTCTAACTAGTAGTGCTTTATTGGATATGTGGTTATCAAATATTTTTCTTTCTATCTGTACTTATCTTTTTGTCCTTTTAACAGGGTCATTTTCAAGACAAGTTTTTTAAAATGTTAATGGAGTCTAATATTTCTATTTTTTCTTTCATGAATTGTACTTTTGGTATCAAGTCTAAGAAGTCTTCAACTAAATGTAAATACTAAAGATGTTCTCCTAAGATTTCTCCTAAAAGGTTTATAGTTTCATGTTTAACTTTTAAGTCTATGATGAATTTTGAGTTAAAATTTGTAAAAGCTGGGACATTTAGGTCTAGGGTCAATTTTTTAAAAATTTGGCCTATGGATATCCAATTGAAATGTCCTTTGAAGAGGTGACATTTTAAATTTTATGAAGTTCAATTTATCAACATTTTTTAATTTTAAGGATTATACACACCCTACAAAATATTTGTCTACCCCAATGTTGCAAATATTGTTCTTTTTTTGTTTGTTTTCTCATAGAACCTTTTTGCATGTGTGTGTGTGGTGCCTCTGAGCATTTTATCTCTGAGTTACAGCCCCAACCCTATTTTATTTTTTTTATTTTGAAACAGGGTCTCACTAAATTGCTGAGAGCCTCACTAAGTTGCTGAGGCTGGCCTCAAACCTGCGATCCACCTGTCTTAGCCTCCCAAGTACTGGGATTACAGAAGTGTACCACCATGCCCAGCTTCTTAGAGAACTTTTAAAATTTTAGATTTTATATTTAAATTATGATTTGTCTCAATTTGAATCAAATAACTGAGCCTGATTGTTTTTTGCACTTGAGATAATGTATCTTTAAGTCCTAAAATTTCCAACTGAGCCAGGCATGGTGGCGCACACCTGTAATCCCAGTACTTGGGAGGCTAAAACAGGAAGATCACAGGTTCCAGGTCAGCCTCAGCAACTTAGCGAGACACTGTTTAAAAATAAAAAGTAAAAAGGGCTGAGGGTATAGCTCAGAGGTAGAATGCCTCTGGGTTTGATCCCTAGTACAAAAAAAAATTTTTTTTTGAGTTTTTTGTATCTTCCCTTTCTCTCCCTATTTTGATCATGATTTCCTCTAAATCCATGAGCATAGCATGAACATATTTACAATAGCTCTCTTGGAATCTTTTCTGCTAATCCCATCATCTCTATAATTTCTGATCATTTTTCTACTGACTGATTTTTCATCATATATCCCTGCTTCAGTGAATGTCTAGTAAGTTTCATTTTGGATCCTAGATATTGTAAATATAACATTGTCAAGTGTTTGGATTTTGTTATCTTCCTTTAAAGAGTGTTGGCTTTTGCTTTGCAAGGTAATTAGATTACTTGCTGATCGGTTTGCTCTTTTGCAGATTTGTTCGAACTCTGTAAGGGAAAATCTAAAATAGCCTTTACTCTAGAGTTAAATTTAGCCCTGTCACTAAGATAAGATCTCTGTGGGGTCTCTACTAAGTGCCCAGGTGTTCAATGATGTCTCCCCACTTTGGCTGGTTGGAATGTGGACATCTCTCAGGTCTTTGTGAGCTGTACCAATAGCTCGGCCTCTCAGCTATCCAGCACTAGACTTTGTATGGCCTCCTAGAGTTGTACCCTTTATTTGTGTGGCTTAAAAATTCAGTGTCAGACTCTAAGAGGCCCCTATACAGATTTCTGGATATCTCTGTCTGTCTGTTTCTCCATAGTTTCTTTGTCTCTGCTAGTCTACTCACAGCTCTCAGCCACCTTAGACCATCTAAACTTCAATCTGTTCCCACAACTCAGTACGACTGCCATGCCCTGACTCGATTCCTCCTCCCTGTGCTACCAAGAGCCTCCGGGCAGGAAGCCCAGCAACTGCAGGGCTCGCATTAGCCTTTCCTTTCTCTCACTCCCACAGTCCTGCTCTCCATGTTTTTAATGTCTAGGGGACCATTTTCTATGCTTTTTTTTTTGGGGGGGGGTTCCTACCTTTCTTGTTGTTTAAGGAGGAAGGACTAGCCTGGCACTACTTACTCCATATTGGCTGCAACTTACAATTTTTAATTTTCATTTTCAACTCATAATTCTGTGTGCATTTGCACATATATATATATTTTTCTTGATATTTCATGCCATTTTAAAAATTCAGTTTCAACCTAACCCTTAGTTTATTTTTCTTTTAGAGTATTTAGATATGATTTCTTTGCGCGTTTTTAGCAGTTTTGAGATGGTGTAAAATTTGGTTTTGTGTGATTTAGACAAACCTTTTTGGAAATGATAAGCTCTTTCTCTGACTCTTGGGCTCAATGTTCTTTATCTTCACATTTGAAGAACATTTTTATGGGTGCATATTGTCGTTTCCTGTTCATTCATCCATGAGCAAACAGGGCTCCCTCCCCTCCCGTTTCTGCTGGTTAGAAGAGTCTATAGAGCATCTTTGCCAGTCTTTACTATCTGGCTGGATGCTATTGGTGTCTTTTCCACATACTGAACAGAAATGCTGGGTGATGGTATTTTGCCATCATTTATCAATCTGGGATATTCTGGTTCTCATACCTGAGAAGTAGGGTTCTTCCTGCATGGTCTAACGTATTTGTAGTTCTGGCCTTGTAGGAAACAATGTATAAGACATTGAAAACCCCACAATATATTTATTCTGTGGGCTCTTAAGGTTTAGTCTGATATTACTTCATGGATTTATTTATAATTTTAAGTCAATGGTTTTTTTTTTTGAAGAGGTAATATTTTAACATGATTCAACATGTAAGATTATTAAAAGGGTAAAATGAAAATTTGCCTTCTGACAACTGTCCCTTGACCACCCATTTTCCCTCTTTGGAGGCAATCAATATTAATAATTTCTTGTGTATCTTCCCAGAGGTCTATGAATATACATATATATGATCCCTTCCTCTCTCTTTCACAAAGGGAACACATGCCACACACTGTTTTATACCTTGTTTATGTGTGTGTATGTGTGTGTGGTACTAGGAATTAAACCCAGAGGATTTCTACCTCCGAACTACGCCCCCAGCCCTATTTTATTTTTTATTTTGAAACAGGGTCTCACTAAGTTGCAGAAGACCTCACGAGGTTGCTGAGGCTGACCATGAACCTTCAATTGTCCTGTTTCAGCCTCCCAAGTACTGGGATTACAGGCATGCACCACCACGCCTGGCCTTGTTCCTTGTTTTTAAAAAAATTCTTTATCTTGGAGGTTTTCTTTATAAGAACATAAAGAGAAGTCTACTTTTAATAGCTATATTGTATTCCATTTTAATGTAAATATTTAACCATTCCTCTACTTATTGGTATTTGTTTTTAATTTTGATATTATTAATAATATCCTTAATATTTAATAAATCTGTCATCGTGCACCTAATGTGTATGTATTTGTAGGATATTTATAGTGTGTTATAGGTAAGTTCCTGGAAGTGTGATGAAAATGTGCATTTATCATTTTCATGGGTTAGTAGATTTCCTTCTATAGAGAGAATGCCCAATGGCGCTGGTTTGCCAAGGTCATTGTCGAAGGTAGTTATTAATGACATCATCTTTTCTTTTAAAAAGTGTCTGGTTTGGATGAATTATATGACTGCCCCTTACCTATGAAGGTTGCGCCAATTTATACTCTCTTATCTTGGCTTTTACTACTCATTTACGTATTGGTTTTGTTTTGGTGTTTGTACTGGGGATTGAACCCAAGGGCATTCTACCCCTGAGCTACACCCAGCCTGATTTCATTTTTTATTTTTTACCTTGTTTTATTTTAGTACTGGGGGTTGAACCAGGAGCATTCTACCTCCAAGATATACTCCCAGCTCTTTTTAAATGTTTTGTTTTGAAAGAGAGTCTCACTAAGTTGCTGAGGCTGGCCTCAAACCTGCAATCCTCCTGTCTCAGCCTCCCAAATTCTGGGATTACAGGTGTGTGCCACCATGTCCAGGTCTCATTTACATAATGTTATCTTTCAAATTTATATTTCCTCTTTTGAAGTTCATGCAGCTGCCTGAATATTTCCTAGAAAACTCAACTGAACATGCCAAAAATAAACTTGTGAATTCTCTCCCCAAACCTACCCCAACCTCAGACCTTCCCACCAGCAACAATAATGCCGGGCACTGAGTATTCGGCCCAGAACACGGAGGCCCGGGCTCCATGTCTCCATTTCCTTCACTAGCTGAGTAGCCTCCAGTAAGTTGCCGTCCTCCGCAGCCTCTGATTCCTCACTAGCCAGACCAGAACCGCATTTCCTGCCTCACAGCTGGGCCACGGTGATCACACGAGGTAACACGGGTGAACACAGCCCCTTCATTTCGCAGCACATATTAGATCAAAATTATTAGTCCCATCTCCTTCCACCCTGGGAAATTCTCCCCTGTCCACACAGCATGAATGCGATGTGGGGTTGGAAATGGGTTGTACCAAATGTCTTCCATCAAACCTTTTGTAGAAACCAGAGTTTACTTATGTCAAATGTACACACCAGAAAAAGTCCCCCGCCCAATCTGCCTACTGAAGGATAAATGGCACACTTGTTTGGAGTGAAATCACCAATAATACCACCAAAAGCCAGAATGGGAATGGTCATTTCTTGGTTGTTTCCTATCAGATATTTCCCTGGCCAGGCAATCCTATGTTGACTTGCTTTTCAAAGTGACTTGAATTCTTCTCTAGCCTTCTTTAATCTTAGAAGACTTGGGGTTTTTTTTGGAAAACAGAATTTTAGTTTTTTAGTTGTGTGTGTGTGTGTGTGTGTGTGTGTGTGTGTGTGTGTGTATGTGTGTTTAAGAACGAGTTTTAGCCCAGCAAGGTGGTGCACACTTGTAATCACAGTACTTGGGAGGTTGAGACAGGAGGATCACAGGTTCCAGGATAGTCTCAGTAACCTAGCGAGACATTGTTTCAAAACAAACAAAAAAATAAATAAAATGGAGCTGTGGGTGTGGCTTGGAAGTAGAACCCCCCTGGGTTTAATCTCCAGTACCAAAAAAAAAAAAAAAAAAAAAGAACAGGTGTTGAATGTTACTGCTGTGGTGTATTGGGAGGAGCACTGGTCTGGGAGTCTTAAGACCAGGATGAAAATGTGAATTTGCTCACTTCTCTTACAGGATCTCAACTATGAGATTCGGTGTCCTCACTCCCTGTTAGACATTTTTGCATACGTTATCTCATTTCATTTCTAGAAAGCTGTTTGGAAGATAAATTTCCATTAAAAAAAAAAGGTGTGTGAAAGTGCCAAGCACTTTAACAGGTATTTGTTCCAAGATTCATCAAAGCTCTGATTCACATGAGCAAAAACCAGAAATCAATGCAGCTGTGAGCCGTAATGGAAGAGAGGAATGCAGGAGCTGAAACTGTGAAACTCAGTGAAGATGTCGGGGACAAAAGGTGACCTGTTTTCTTGAACTGTTCAATGGAACAGGAAGGGGGATTTCATCATACTAGTTAAGAAAAATAAGGGCTAATGAATGCATCGACCAGCTCCGGCTCAGGGAGCTTGTTGGTTAGCAGAGCCAGGACTGGATTTAATTGAAGATTGCTATGCAATCTTCTAGAAAAAGGCCTCTTAGCCTGGTGTGGTGACGCACGCCTGTAATCCCAGTGCTTGGGAGGCTGAGACAGGAGGATTGTAGGTTCAAGGCCAGCCTCAGCAATTTAGCGAGGCCCTCAGCAACTTAGAAAGACCCTGTTTCCAAACAAAAAATAAAAAGGGCTGGGGGTGTAGCTCAGGGGTAGAATGTCCCTGGGTTCCAACCTCAGTACAGAAATGGAAGGAAGGAAGGAAGGAAGGAAGGAAGGAAGGAAGGAAGGAAGGAAAGAATTATATTTCATTATATAAATAAAATCACAGAAAACCCAGGCCACCCTGGAAAACGTAGACCAGAGGGTCACCATCCATATAGGTGATCGACTTGCACACGGAAGCGCTTTATCCACTCGCCAACTGGACACGTCTTTTTCATCCAGCGATGGGGACGTGAGCGAGGGGCCACTTCGCTTCCCTGCGTAATGGTAACAGCAACCCCAAGGCCTACCTTGGCTGGCCCTCGAAGAATCTCACAGCGCTCTCGCATAAATTGTCTCGTTTGATCCAAGCCATATGTGTAACAACAGTCACACATACCAAGGCCGAAACGTCAGGACCGATAAAGTTCAAATTCCCTGGCACATACCTCCCTGGGCCCGCCAGGCCGTTTTCCTCGCATACATGTTCTCGGCCCACGGAGAAAGACGGCCCGGGGCTACAGGGAGGTGCACAGGCAGGAGGACCTCTCGCACGTCTGAGGGGACGTCTCCAGTTTCAGGTCACAGTCTGGACTACCAGGGGCCACCATTCACCCCGTTCCCTCCGCTCTAGAGAGCTGGAGGTGGGCCAGTGCCCAGGGCACCTTGATGGGGTCCAGAGGCCTTGTGCTCTTTCTAGAAGGCTCCAGCGAGCCCAAGGGAGCTTCTCGAAGGCCCAGCTGGCTCAGCCAGGGAAACAGAAATCACCTGTGGACTAGAGCCACAGGCAAGGGAGGGGCCCGGGCTGCAGAGAGGGGCGCCAGCAGCCTCAGGTCGTCCCGCCTTCTCTGAGGTTTTGCTTCCTACAGTTTCAGGTATGTGAGGTCAACAAGAAAGAGAAGAAGCCCAGTAAAATAAAATGTTTTGAGAGAAAGAGAGAGAAAGACCACATTCACATACTTTTTTATTGATATAATTGTTGTCTTTTATTTTTAATGTTATTGTTAATCTCTCCCTTTGTGTGTGTGTGTGTGTGTGTGTGTGTGTGTGTGTGGTACTAGGGATTGAACCCAGGGGCATTCTACCTCTGAGCTACACCTTCAGCCCTATTCTAAATTTTTATTTTGAAACAGGGTCTCACTAGGTTGACGAGAGTCTCAATATGTGCTGAGGCTGTCCTCGAACCTTTGATCCCCCTGTCTCAGCCTCCCAAGTACTGGGATTACAAGCTTGTGCCAGCATGCCCAGCTTTTGTTAATCTCTTACTGGCTCTAACTTATAAGTTAAACTTTATCGAAGATGTGCGTGTATAGGAAAAACATGTATTTACGGTTTGGTAGTATCGCCAGTTTCAGGCATCCGTGAAGGCTCAGAACGTATTCCCTGTGGATAAAGGGGGCTACTGTATGGACACTTGCCATTACCACACAATAAGAGCATCATTTCCAGGAGGCAGAGGCAGACGAAGAGGGAGCGGGTGCTAGGTGCAACATTGAATTGTAAATTTAACATGCCAAAAAAGAATCCTCACCTATTCCTCCTTTAATTTTTGTATCTCAGTAAGTTTAACCTCCAGAAACTGAAAGTCACCCAGCTGCGAAACATATCCATTTTCTCCCAACTCACATCTGGGCCTGACTTCCTCTCTCCATGTTCTCTACCAGTCATCAAGACACCACAGTCCTTCCTCCCCCAGGGACCCACCTTCTGCAGCCACACCCCACCTGCCTTAGTTACCACCCAGTAAATCCATTACAATGGGTTTAACAAGCTGATGAGATTATAACCCTCCTGACTTAACTCTATCAACCCTGAGCTCTGCAGGGGACATTCTGTATCTGACCATCACCCTGGGCAAGTGTTCATTTCTTCCTTTTCTTCTCCAGTTTCCAGACTCTTCAAGGAGCCTTGTGAGCAGCTTTAGCTAATGCAATGTAGGGAAAATGATACTCACTCCTTCCGGTCCTGGTCTCTAAAATCTCCCGCAAGACCCTTACTTGGTTCTTCTGTGTGCACCGCTGAGATCTAAGGAGTCCGGAATGATGAGATCATGCTAGGGAAGGGTTCTGATCCTTGAGGCACCTCTGGTAAACTGCTGTCCCAGGTGTGAGCAAGAAATGCGATTTTATTTCAGCAAGTCTCTGAGACTTGTGGGGTCCTGTGTCCCAGGAGTTAACAAGCACTACCTGGACTTTTTCAAACATTTATTTGAGTTCTTATTGCTTATCATCTGTTTCTTCCAAAAGATTATAAACTTCATGAAGTCCTGGACTAGGTCTGTATCTGGGGCACCTAGTGGTATTCAATAGATATTTGATTTTTATATACTTTTGTTGGTGCATTGTAATTATACATCATAATGGGGCATAGAGCGGTAGGAATATACATGCACACAACACTTGGTGTGTTCCCCTGCAGTCCCCGCCCCGCTCCCTCCCCTCCCCCATACATGTCACTGAGACTGCTATTGATCATTTTGTATATGTACATAGCATTATTTAAACTCTTACCTTCATGACGCCTCTGTCCATCTTCCTCCCTCCCCTAAACCACCTCCATCACTCCACTGGAGTATCTACTCCTTTGTCTGAGGTCTCTTTTATTATCCAATTTCTCTCCAGCTTCCACATATGAGAGAAAACATACAACTATTCACTTTCTGAGACTGGCTAATCTCATTTAGCATAATATTCCCCAATTTCATCCATTTTCCTGCAAATTACATAATTTTGTTCTTCTTTATGGCTGAGTAAAATTCCATTGTGTGTATATACCACAGTTTTGTGATCCATTCATCTGTTGGTGGACACCTGGGCTGGTTACATAATTTAGCTATTGTGAATTGTGCTGCTATAAACATGGATATGCATGTATTGCTATAATATTCTGACTTCAGTTCCTTTGAAATGATACCCAGGAGCCAACCAAAAAAAAAAAAAATGGGCAATTGAACCAAATAGACACTTCTCAAAAAAAGAAATACAAACGGCCAACTAAATGTATGAAAAAAAATTCAACATCATTAGCAACCAGGGAAATGCAATTCAATAAATATTTGTTGAAGAAATAGATTTGTTCTTGTCCAACCTCTATCTCTCTCCTTCAATGGAGAAAGAAATTAAGGCTTAGAGGGTAAAGAGACTTTGTTCGCATTATCTTTGCCTACATGGGCTTCCCACTGGGCAGTGGGTTCAGAGGCGAGAAGTCTTGGGCCAGTTCCTCAAGTCAATGTCACAAGATGCCTAGGACTTGCTTAGGCACATGGTGGAGACATTAGGAGTGTGATTGAAATCTAACAGCAGGTTACCTGTGACACTGCAATTGCTTCAGTCATTTCTTTGTCTTTAAAATGCCATATAATTGCTAATGTAATTAGTAATGTATACAGAGGGGGCTGGTGCAATTACTGAGTCCTAAGATCAAGTAATTAATGTTCTGTCAACAAAACAGCAACTGTTTCATTAACAACTGCTTGGATCTAGAAACCAGCATAATCAGATGCAGGCAGACCAACCTAAACGTTATCAACTCGCTGAGTTCTTTACGCACTAAAATGTCAACCCCACAACAGCAAACAGAAAGGGACTTTTGGGCAATCCCTTTGCAGCTCAAACAGACACAGAATTGGGTGGATAGATGGATGGATGGGTCGAATAAGATAGATGATAGGTAGATAGATGATAGATAGATAGAAAGATAGATAAATAGATGATAGATAGATGCATAAATAAATGATTGATAGAATAGATAGAAAGAATAAGGTAGAATGGATGTGTTGATACATATATAAATGATTGATAGAGGATATAGATAAATAGAAAATAGATAGGTGGTTGATAGGTAGAGAATAGATGGGCAAAACCAACTTGCCTTGGTTTATTTGCAACCTCAAAAGCAATAAGAGAGCCAGGTGTGGTGGCTCATGCTTGTAATCCCAGTACTTGGGAGGCTGAGACAGGAGGACCACAAATTCAAGGTTAGTGAGACCCTTAGTAACTTAGCAAGACCCTGTTTCTTTTCTTTTTTTCTTCTGTTTTCTTTTCTTTTGTGGTACTGGGGATTGAACTCATGGACATTCTACCTCTGAGCTACACTCCCAGCCCTATTTTATTTTTTATTTTGAAACAGGGTCTTGCTAAGTTGCAGAGGGCCTCACTCTTAGTTGAAGCTGGCCACAAACCTGCGATCCTCCTGTCTCAGCCTCCCAAGTACTGGGATTACAAGCATGAGCCACCATGCCTGGCTGAGAGCCCCTATTTCTAAAATAAAATAAATAGAATAGAATAGAATAGAATAGATAAAATAAAATAGGTCTGGGGATATGGTCCAGAGGTAGAATGCCCCTAGGTTCAATTCCCAGTACCACCCAAACAACAACAACAAAAAACCCAAATAGTAAGAGTCTCATACTTAAATATCAGAGGAAACTAAATTCTGAAAGTCAGGAAGGATATATGGATTTTAACTTAGGCAGTGCCTCTATGCTTTCCCAGGATGATATTATAAAATGCATTTAATCTGACCAAGATGCAATTTTCTCCTCTGATAAATAAACTGGCAATCTGAACTTTGAAAAGTGAGGTCACAAGATGAATATCTAAGGAAAGGGTTACTTGAACGTGTTCACTGGTGTGTCAATGGTGATATATAATACATCCCCAGGTCTCCGCGGTTTCCAACAGCAAAGCTGCATCCTTGCCCTGGGTCTGTAGCCCAGCACTCCAGAGGCACTGCCCCAGGCTGGGTGTGCACCCTCGTGGGTCTTTTTATTTTAGGCTCAGGATCAAGGAGCAGTAGGTAGCTGGCAGCTGTTCTTGTGGTGAAGAGAAGGAGGACAGGAACCTGGGGGCAACAGCACACCTCTGCTCACACCTCATTGGCCAGACAGGGCCCAGAGCAGAGCCCACCAATGGGTTGGGGAAGAACACGACTTACAAGGAGTAGGGAGGGACAGCAGAGGGGATGTTTGTCCCACTATAAAGTCCCAATGAGAGATCACTTTCAACTTCCCAGGTTGTGTCCTACATTATGAGCTTCTTGTTTTCAGGAAAAAGTGACCAAATGGGTCAGAAACTTTTATTGGTACTATTTTTTTTTTTTTGCAGTACTAGGGATTGAACCCAGGGGCATCCTACCTCCGAACTATACCCCCAGCCCTACTTTTTATTCTTTATTTTGAAACAGGGTCTCACTAGGTTGCGGAGGGCCTTACTAAGTAGCTGAGGCTGGCCGTGAACTTGTGATCCTCCTGTCTCAGCCTCCCAAGTACTGGGATTATAGGCATGCGCCACCATGCCTGGCTTGTCTGCCTCCTTTGTATTCAGTTGTTCTCTAATAAGTAAATATTAGTCAAGTATCATTCCAGACCCAAAACAGCATTAAACATCAACTCTAAAAGGTAATCTATCACAGATCAGTTTTTTTTAGGGCTACAAGGCACTTTGGACATCACCTGGTCAAACCTTCTTATTGTAATAGTGAGGAAACTGAGGCCCAGCATGGAGAGGTGATTTACGTAAGGTCACGTCTTTAGTTCACAGTAAAACTGAAGGAAGACAGAGGCTTAGGGCTCCAGCTTCCAGTTTAGTGTTCTTCCATTGTTTCGAATATCCCACCATATTTTCCAGACAACCGCTGTGGAATAAAAATAGTACCTACCAATAAGCTGGGCCTGGTGGCACACGCTTGTAATCCCAGTACTTGGGAGGCTGAGACAGGAGGATCGCAGGTTCGCAGCCAGCCTCAGCTACTAAGTGAGGACCTCTGCAATTTAGTGAGACCCTGTTTCAAAAGAAAGAATAAAAAATCGGGCTGGGGGTGTAGCTTGGAGGTAGATCACCCTTGGGTTCAATCCCCAGTAACCCCCCACACACACACACACAAGGAGGCAGAAATGAAAGGGATTCTGCTCTGCTGGAGAAACATATATAGCTGCCTCACCGCAGCCCCAGCGTCAATTGGGGGAATCAGTCTCACTAGCTGTCATACAAGCAAAACCCTGGCTTCTCATGATAGAGTTGCTCATGCAGGAAGCAGCTCTGCAGCAAAACAGTTCAGAGCCCCGGCCTTGACACTGCCGAGTCGGGCTCACATGTGAAGCTGCTGTTTTGTCCCCCCCTTTCCACGCTGTCACGACGTGTGGATCAGAAGCCACAGAGGTGTCTCACATGAACTCAGTGTCAGATGCTTGGGGGACAGCTGCACCCCCCGCTCTAAACTTCCTGAAGTTCCCGAAAGTAAATTTCACAAACTTTACATGGCCTATATTACAAATCCGACTGCCCTATGTATACCCTCAAAATTTGGCAAAAAATTCATCCAAGTGTGTACATGTGATGTGTGACTTTTGCTCAGTATAAGCCGGGGATTGGTTCTAGGACCTCCCTGCGGATACCCAAATCCATAAATGGTATAGTAGTTGTATATAACCTGCACATATCCTTCTATAACATGAAATCATCTCTAGTATGCCTATAATCCCAGTACTTGGGAGGCTGAGACAGGAGGATTGCAGGTTCCTAGAACACTTAATAAAGGGCAAACGCTATGCAAATAGTTGGCATACTGCATTGTTTGGGAAATAATGACAAAAGGTCTGTACATCTTCCATACAGATGCAATTTTTTGGTATATTTTCATTGTTGGTTGAATCCAAGGGCATGTGGATATAGACAGTATCTCTTCTAGAATAAGGAGTGGGGGCAATGGAGGGCACCCCACTGGATGGAAAGCATCAAACAGCCCAAGAACAAGCATTTTTTGAAAATTTAACTAGTAAAATGATCCACCTACTCTCTCCTTCTTAGAAATAAAGACCTTATAGCCCGGGATTACTGCCTCGAGCATTCAGCTCAAAGTGGAAACACCTCGTGCAACTTCTTTAGATAGCTACAGCTCTATTAGAGCAAACGCCGAGACTTCCAGAACCCTGTGTCAAAGTTTCCATCAAAGAATCCTGCCGGGCATGGTGGCACACGCTTGTAATCCCAGTACTTTGGGAGGCGGAGACCGAAGGATCCGGGTTCGCAGCCAGCCTCAGCTCTCTCTCTCTCCCCCCCACCCCGTCTCTGTCTCTCTCTCTCTCTCTCTCACTACTTAGTGAGGCCTCCACAACTTCGTGAGACCCGGTTTCAAAATAAAGTATAAAAAATAGGGCCGGGGGTGTAGCGCAGAGGTAGAATGCCCCTGCGTTTAATCCCTGGTACCGCAAAAAAAAAAAAAAAAAGAATCCTGATGCCACTGGGGGTGTCTGGAGTGGGGCCTGAAAGCCCGCACAGGCTTCCTTTGCAGATGTGCTTGTAATCTTTAAATATTTCAACAAGATTGGCATTCATCTTATTTTTTAAGGTTAAAATAACCTCCCACCCACCCATCCCAAAAAACGACGGGATCAAGAGGAGGCAACTTCCCTCAGGCCTCCGCTCTTGGTGCGCTTGTCACCTGCAGCCGGTAGGTATCCCCCGCCACAATTTGGAAAGAGCCTTTGCGACCTCTAACTGGACAAATCAGACTGGGCCCGCCAGCATCGACTTCCTGAGCTCCATACTGAGGATTATAATACCTTGTCTACAAAAGGATTGGGGGTGACGTGAAGGAGAGAACAGGTGGAAACGACCAGCATGCAGCCAGCCCGGACCCGCATCCGCAGCTTCTGTAGGACCAGCCACCGCCCACCACACTGCTGAGCGCTGACTTTCTGAGCTGGAGAGCAGCTGCTGTGCACTCCGCGGTGAGATTCACCTGCCCTTTCCTCCGTGTCCCAGGAGGGCCTCTGGTACATTCAGAGCAAAGGAGAGGAGCTAGTCCAGCTGCTCCTGAAACCAGCCCTGCAACCACTTCCCCCTTCTCTGCTCCTCTCTGCTGCTCCCTGCAGCCCAGCTCAGGAAGCACCCACTGCTTGCCAGTTACACCTGGGGTTCTTGTTTGTTTGGTTTGGTTTGGTTATTTGTTGTTGTTTTTGTTTTGTGGTACTGGGGATGGAACCCAGGGCCTTGTGCATACTAGGTATGGGCCCTACCACTGAGCTACACCCCAGCCCATTTTATTTTGGGGGACGGGGTCTCATTAAGTTTGCTCAGACTGGCCTTGAACTTGCAATCCTCTTGCCTCAGCCTCCGAGTAGCTCCTGAGTAGCTGGGATTACAGGCATGCACCACTGCCCCCAGCTGCTAGTTACTTTCATGTGTAACTAAGGGGGTGGTGGCTTCATCTCCAGTGCACATGGCAGAGGCCATCTGCATGGTCACCCTCGACTTCCAGGGAAATAGAGGCAGAAGGCAGATGGCTCCCGTGACCTTCCACAGGTTTGCTGAGGTGAGGGCTCAAGAGCAAGGAGGAATGACACCGGCCTCCCTAGCCCAGACCTCCGCATCTCCAGACTAATTATACCCGGACTAGAATTGACTTATTCAACAAGATAAGCCAAGCACGTCTTCCTGGAGCCTCCATTTTATTCAAATTAAGCTCTCTTGGAACTCGTTTGGTGCCAACCTTGCTAGGAAGGTGTGGGAAATACCACGTGAGTCTGATCAAAGCATGTTATTTGCATCTTTGAATATGCCACAATGATACCCATTATTCTGTATAATCAAAATGCAGTAATAAGAAGAATAAGTAATAAGAAAATAGAACATATTTTATTTAAAATTTCTATTAATCATTTTCATTGTCATCCTTTACCATATGCAAAGTCTATAGCTTCAACTGATTTCACGAGCT
This sequence comes from Glis glis, assembly GCA_004027185.1. NCBI lineage: Eukaryota > Metazoa > Chordata > Mammalia > Rodentia > Gliridae > Glis > Glis glis. The sequence continues at coordinate 87,726 of PVJS01000154.1, read as the reverse complement.
CATATAGAAATATCTAAAAATTAATTAATTCAACATTAACTAAAAAAAAATCCCAAAAGAACAAAACAACAAAATAAACATTGTGGCCATCAGAGAGTCCCCAGTTTAGTGGTGGAGACAATTAAGGAAACTTGCTATTAAGCAGGGCCCACGTGGGAGAAAGCAGAGAGGGAGGAAGCTCATAGCTTTAGGATCCCAGAGAGAACCTCCTGGACCAAGGGAAGTCCTGACTGTGTGACCTACAGGGACAGGGTGCAGAAAAAGGGGGGCACAGAAAAAGAACTGCATAAAACAGAGTGATGTCAACAGTAGAAGGGGCCTTCTGCATCTTTTGTAATCCAAGACATTCTGTAGATAAGACAAAAATCAGCTCAGGGTCTCAGGCTATTGTCTCTACATAGCAGCATACTTGGTTTCCATTAACAGGTTGGAATGAAAAATATGTCTCACTGCCATTATAAGAAACAAACCATCTCCTCACCCACAAATCCCACCACACTTTCCCTCATGTGATGGTGCTTTGTTTTTGTCAGATTTTATGTCGCTGTGACCAGAAGACCTGACAAGAACAACTCAGAGGAGGAAAGGTTTATTTGGTTTATAGCGTCAGAGGTTCAGTCCATGGTCAGCGGCTGCAAGGCAGCAACATGATGGCAGCAGGCCTCGCAGAGGAAAGCTGCTCAGCTCATGACAGCCAGAAGCAGAGACAGCGAGAGGAGGGATGAGTGACATAGAGAGTTCCAGATGACCCACCTCCTCTAGCCATGCCCCACCTCTGGAGCTTGCTGTGTTAAGGACCAGCACGTGAGCTTTTGGTGGAACATTCAAGGTTTTTGTCTGCTTTTGTGATGAGGTCTTCTGGGTCATCCACAACAGGGAAGGCTACAGTTTGCTGATGCTCTGTAACTCGTTCTCTGTAAGTCCTTTCATATGCCTTTCCTTACCAAAGACTTGCAATGAAAAACCACTAGGGCAGCGTCCATGACTAGCGAACGTGTTTCCTCTGAGGGTCCACCTGCGGGGTCTTCTTTGCTCAATCCTATTTGACAGTGGGCAAGACACCAAATACAAAGAGTCAACGTATTTAGCTACTATCCAGCGAGCAAGCACCATCCACACCAACAAGCAACACACATTCTAGCAAGAGAGAAGATTATAGACATTATAACATCATATAGTTCTATAGAACGTGCATTGCAATATCTAGAGGCATGTGGTACAGGAGAAACCTTGACATGTTCCTGGCTAGTCCTGGCTAGACACCAAGACTTAAAGGACAGGGACCAGTATTTGTCTTGTTCACCTTGTATCCCCATCTCTGGCACATTGGACGAATTCAAACATTTGCTAAATTGAATGAATGAATGAATGAATGAATGGTATGTATGTTACCAATGAGAAACAGAGACCAAAGAAGGGAAGTGATTTGACTTGACCAATGTCCCAGAGCTCGCTAGAGACAATCTGAGCCCGGATCTGCAGACACTGCGGGCGCATCACGGTGGCTCAACCACCAGAGCTTCGGTGCAATTTTCCAAGAATCTCAGTCTCGCTGCTTTATAACTAGGCTGGATAAACTTATAACAACATCCATCCTGGCATTGGACATGGCTGACTGTATAATTAGCTTATTTCCTACCCATATGGAGCAGCTCAGCTCCTGCGCCTCAGTGGGGAATTCCTCGTATGTTGCTAGGGTCGCCTTCTGGGATTACATCTTCAGAGGTGTGCGGGAGGAGGAGTCGGCCGTGCTGATAAATGAATCAGAGAGACAGGAGGGAAGTTGGCAGGGTCCCTGCAGGCGCCATGGATGGGGGCTGGATCCTGCTGAGGGCTGCTCTCCCCCTCGGCCTCTTCTCCCTCTGACCTGAAGCAGACCCAATAGAGAAGCGGTGCCTGGTTCTCCAGGACTTACTGCTTAGTCATACATCTCCATTGTGGGGCTGCGTATCGGGGACTGGGTGGCGGGGATAGGGTGAGGGAGGGAGAGAAAAGGAGCAGGAGGAATAGGGGAGGAGGACAGAAAAGGAGACAAAGATATGTGGTAAAAGTTGAAGGGCTAGCGCAGCCTCTTTAACTCAGGTTTCATAAATCGAGAAATATTTTATCACCCTTGCGAGTCAAACCTCTGAAAATCAATAGGGCTTGAGAGTTGCCTATATTGATCTGAAAGCCCGAGAATGTATTGAAATATTCATGGCTGGATGTATGTGTTCAGAGGAGATGCTGGGGGGTGGGGCCTGGTGCCGGGAGAGGGAAATGGGTAGGTAGATTTCTAAGTAAAAGCCATTCGTATTTTCATTAAAAATAGATTAATTCTATTAGCTGGACTAAAACCCCACACTTAAAAGGAAATGAGCTTGCTTGTCAGGCAAATAAGCCACTGGCAAACCCAGAAAAAAAAAACATTTATTTATTGCTATTTAATAGCAGAAGAGCCAGGGAGAGTTGATAAAATTAGCACGGTATCCCCGAGGGGGAAGCAGGGGGCTGCTGTGTTGGCAAAGCCAATTTGGACACTGCGGCTTTGATCTTCACTTGGAGCATTTGAACAGGCATGTTAGTATCACTCATTTCACAGGAGAATTGGGATTCAAGTTTCCCCAACAATCTAAAAAGCAGTACATTAGAAGGGGATTGTCTGCCTGTAGTCGCGGAGTCTGAATACCCTTGATACTAATTTGATGTGATGCCTTTCGCCAGATGTGTCTACCTGAACGATACCCGAAGCCCAGGAGACCGCGGTCCTGCTTGAGAGTATTAGACTTGGATTTTTCCCCCCTTTGGAAAATGATTGGATGAAGGCATCCATAATTTAAAATCTGCATATAGATATGACATATGTTACAAATATTTGAGAAAATTCATGCAAGGAATTGAACAACAACAACATATGGGAAATCGGTTCCAAATAACAAGGCAGAATTAAAAATAATCTGTTACCTGTAGCTACCCTCCCCTTCGATTCCCAGCAACCAACAGAGATGGTAGCAAACCCAGCTCTTGAAAAACACCCAAGCCCAACACGGCATCCCTCTGTGGAGCCCGCATTTGAGAGTCTGAAGGGAACATGGGGTTCTTTTGCATTCCAACGGGGCTCCAGGTTTCCACATTATCCAGGTGCAAGGCTGATCCTACAGGAAAAAAAAAAAAAACCAGCAGGCATGGAATCGGACGGACGGATGGGCATATCGGTCCTCTGCAATGTGACTTCAGGAACAGAAGCCATGCTGAGCAGCTTGTGACCACTTGAGAGGACAGCCAGCAAGTGCCACCGGCTGTTCTGGCTTCAATATAATTCAGAGCTGCGGGGATAGCTCAGGATGGAACACTTGCCTAGCGTGTGCCAGGCCCTCAGTTCAATCCCCAGCACTGCAAAAATAAATTAGTTAAATTAAACCAAAATACATTTTTTTAAACATCTATGGTGTTGTCCACCCTGGCTTCCACAGCAGCCCTGTCTAAGAGGTGGTGAGGGTAGCTTCACCCTCTGATCTTGGCCCGCTTTCCCCTCTCTGGTTGTCAAAGATGACTGTCACACAGCAACTTTGCACAAGGCATCAAGAGAGGGACTCAGAACTCCCGCGCTTCTCAGAGCTTCTGGGAGGGCTTTTTCTGATGGGAAAAATCAAAAGCCTGCCAGAGAGTCAAGGGTGGCTGTAATTCTGCTGTTTCTTTCAGTGAATGCGACCATCCATCACCGCTGTGTCACCTTTGTATGATATTTGCAAAGTGCTCTCTAATCCCCTCCTCGCTCCTCCCTCCACAGCAGGTTAGCGTTTTTATTGTTACTCCCATTTAATAGCCGAAGAAGAACAGCACGGAGACCCTTTCCCAGGGTCTCACAGGAAGAGTCGGGATTATGTTCAGATCCCTAAATCCCCACTCCATTGCTGAACTAATGCACTCTTCCCTCTCCACATCCCTGCCCCTCCCCCACAGGCAGGAGGCCCAGGACGGCCCTAGTACCTGAATACTTTCTCTTTTGCAGGTGAGATACCACCGTGGTTGATAGAAGTAGACAAAGTGCTCTGGGAACACATTGGCAGAGATGGAGTTCTAGGGTGTACGTGCACGCAGTCTGTTCCCAGGACTGGCAACACCACCTGTCCATCACAGTTTCTTTCTTACCTTCCCTTCTGGCTGGGTTTAAGACCATGGACACCATCACCAGAAAGAACGAGAATGGAGCAGGAAATGCTCTGAGTCTTACAGGTGGGTTACCCACCTAGCAAAAGTGGAGACGATGAAGGTGTTTGAACAAAACCATTGTTTGGTCTGAACTGTTACAACAGACTCCTGACTGGGGTCCACGCCTTTGGGCCATCTTCTTGCAACCCATCATCCTTGATATTGTTTCCATGGTTACATGGATAATTACTTGATGGACATAGTGCTGCTCAACTTAAAATATTTCACCGATCTTTCCTACTGCCGAGTGGAGAATTTGAACTTGGGATCCATATACGACAGGTACCAAAGAGTCTACAATCCTTTCTGAAGGTGACGTCAAATGTAAATATATGGTGTGTTTTTTCCAGAGGAAAAAAAAACCCATAAATTCCACTCTACTCTGCGTATGAGAAAAGGTGAAGGATTATTCGCACACAGCACGGAGTTCAAGTGGCTTGTCGTGGCATTTGGGCCTCCGTGGCTCAGCCTTTCCTTGTCTTGACTCATTTGTACACTTCTACTCTTGACCTCTTAGTGCAAGCCCTGAGCCTCCAGCCAGGCACGAGCTGCTCCCTTCACCTGAAACGCCCTCTCCTGCTGCTGCTCCTCCTCAGGAAGATGGCTCACGTGTCCCTCCCTGTATCTCCCTTGCAGTCCCAAAGCATTCCTTGCTTTCCACGATGGTGGCTTTTGTCCCACCATGATGTAATTGCTTGCTTATTTTATTGTCTCCCTGTGGAATGATGAGCCCCGAGAAGGTGGAGACTGTGTTTTCTTTGTTTGATTCTGAATTCCTGGCATTTAGCATATGTCCCCAAATAATAGATCTTCAGCATGTTTGGTAAAGCCCATCCTGACATGGTAAGCGATGCCCATGTAGTCTCTCCTCAGTCCAAGGGCGATGGCGTGACAGGTGCACTGCCTGGAGGCATTCGGTGGCCTCTGGCTACGCAATCTAAATCTCTTCTGGTCCAGGCTGTGGTTTGGGGCCACTGATAATAGTCGTTCATTCTGGCTTAAATATTGATTGACGGGCCAGGCGTGGTGGTGCATGCTTATAAACCCAGTACTTGGGAGGCTGAGACAGGAGGATCACAGGTTTGTGGCTAGCCTCAGCTACTTAGTGAGGCCCTCTGCAACTTAATGAGACCCTGTTTCAAAAATAAAGAATAAAAAATAGGGCTGGGGATGTAGCTCAGAGGTAGAATGCCCCTGGGTTCAATCCCCAGTAGTGCAAAAAAATAAAATAAAATAAAAAATAAAAATACTGATCGACATGATTCTCGGTCTGCAGACCCTGAAGGTCCTGGGACAGTGGAAATGATTTCAGGAATCTTCCAGTTAGTTGGTATCTCTTTCATCACTCAATATAGGTCGTTTGGCTGGGGCAACTCTGGGTCCTAGGCACCCACCCTCCAGCCCTGAAGTGGGGTGGCTTAAAATTTCTAGTGCTGACTCACCCTCCATTGCATCCAAGAAGTAAGAACTTTAGCCTCCAGTGGAGACTCCGAGCTGGACAGAGGATCTGAGCAAACCGACCATCCCAGTAGAGCTAAATTTGTGCATGCTATGAAGGTATTTTGCTGTTTGCAGAAAGCAGAAAGGATTAATGGGAGCAACTTACCTGTGTCTCATTTTCCTAAGCCATATCCCCTTGATAAGAGCATTCAAGGGTGGAGGAACACCCTCCTGAGCCCCCAATTCTGAGCATCCTCAGACACCCTTCAACCCCATGGGACACACCCCCCCAGGGGCACCAGCCCAGAAACCAGATTCATGCCTCATCCATCATATCTCATTGCAAGAAGCTTAAGACTCTGCTTCTAATGGTTCCTAAAGCAAGAGTGATAAAATGTGGGGAAACTATTCATCTACTCTGTGTACTGTCCAAAGTACCTTATGCGCATTTGCCCACTTGATCCACACAAAACCCCCATGATTTAAATATTATTATTCAAACCAGGTGTGATGGCATATGCCTGTAATCCCAGTACTTGAGAGGCTGAGACAGGAGGAGCACAGGTTTAAGGGCAACCTCAGCAATGTAGCAAGACTCTCAGCAACCTATTGAGACCCTGTTTCAAAACAAAAAAATAAATAAATAAAATCGGGCTTGGGGTGTAGCTTAGAGGTAGAATGCCCTTGGGTTCAATCCCCAGGACCACACACAAAAATAAATACATAAATAAATAAATACCATTATTCACATTTTGTACATGATAAAACAGGTCCAGAAACATTAGATAACATGTCTCATGTTGAGGGCCACCACTCAGGGTTTGCATGTAGACTGGCCTGAATCCAGAGCCCATGTTCAATCTGTCATGGAGGGAAGGAATTTCCCCCGGAGCAGGATGCTCAACGGCAGGGCTCTGGGGTTGGTTTCTGCGAGGATGAATACAGACTCCACCCCCCACTAGACACATGGCCCTGGCCATCTTCCTCAACTGCTTGCTGACTCTATTTTCTGAGTAAAATGAAGGCAATATTAGTACCTAGCTCAACGTGTTATAGGGAGGATTGAATGAGTGAGTATATAGGAAGCACTTAGAATACACTCTCAGAGCTTGGTATGTGGGAGTCGCCGGGGTCATCACCACGTGACTGGTCCCTTGGTGACCATGTTTCCTCAACAAAAATTTGCACAACTAAAAGTAAACGTTGGGATTGAGCTGAGCGATAACCTAGAATATTTGTCTCTGTTGTGGCTCTATAGAGCGACACACGTCCCTCTGGTTTAGAGGCCATCGATCGGCATTTTCCTTCTGCTCCTGACGCTTGCCATATATTCACTTTTTAAGCTACAGAGAAGCACTGGGATAATAACTTGAAGAATTTTCCCCCTACTATAACCTCTAAATCCCCCTTCTCATCAGTATGCTGGTGGGCACATCTATTTAATATGGATTCTTTCTCATTTTCCCCTCCCAGTGCTTCTCCCCCACGCTCTGCCTGATTATTCTGTGTTTTCATTAAGAACATTTTCCATTTGCCAGTCCAAAAAAACAACTTCTCGATGCGATCGCATCATTTCCTGCAGAGAGAAGTCTTTCCATTTGCAACCAATCGCAAGGCCAGATTCAAGCAAGAATTAACTTCTAACCCTTTCTCCTCAAAGGTCAAAAGCTGACCCTAGAGACAGCCTCCTGCCCACTTCTGCATATAAATTCCAGAGATCTTTATAGTGTCTTGCTGGCAAATGTTTTCCCTGTTTCTGTTTTATTCCTCTCATGCTCTAATTTGGTAAAAAAAAATAATTCTAGCAGCTTAATAAATGTCTCTTGGATATTTTGCAAGGATAACATTAGAGGCCGTGTCTGAGAAAGCATAGCTGCAGGCCTGGTTTTATTAGAATGTGTTATTTTGGTATAGAGAAAGCTAACTTATTTAACAAACTTTTATTAAGTTTGTGGAATAGAATAGAAGATGAACAAAGTTAGGTCCGCACCTTTGAGAAGCTCAAATTGAGACATTTGGGGGCCTAAGTCGATATTTTCGATGTTACTTGGAAAGTGTTATGTGAGACAGAAAAACTGTAAACTATATCATAGAAGGAAAAGGGTGACTTACCACATTGAAAAAAGGAAGGAAGCGTTCACGGAAGAGGAGACTTCTTTAACAGGCTGGTCTTGAAATCTGAGCAGAATTTTTGGTATGGAGGATGTGGGAACATCAAGGGAGGGAGGAGAGAAAGGAGCAAATGTAGGAACAGAGAAAGTGTAATTACGCTCGGTAGAATATAGAATGACCGCCGGGCGTGGTGGTGCACGCTTGTAATCCCAGTACTTTGGGAGACAGAGACCGGAGGATCCGGGTTCGCGGCCAGCCTCAGCTCTCTCTCTCTCTCTCTCTCTACTTAGTGAGGCCCTCCGCAACTTCGTGAGACCCGGTTTCAAAATAAAGTATAAAAACTAGGGCCGCGGGTGTAGCGCGGAGGTAGAATGCCCCTGGGTTCAATCCCCGGTACCGCAAAAAAAAAAAAAAAAAAAGAATATAGAATGACCTATATTTATTTGAAGATGGCTGAGTTTTCTTTGGAAGGACTCTGGAGGCTTGGACGCTGAGACATACCCATCAAACAGTGGAGGGTCATTTCCTTAAATGAGAGCAAGGGACTAGATTACTGTCACTCAGGGTAAGTTATAGGCGGACTCCTTTTAATGGGAAAAAAATCTTGGCAGACCCGTAGTGTTGACTTAACACATTTTTATTATGTTTTGTACAAATATAAAACTGGGTATAACTTCTTGTAAGTACCAAACAGCTATAAAGTCATATTCACTTAAGTGAAGAGAAACAAAACTCGAAAAGCAATAACATTCATTAATTTAAAATAACAAATAACACTGTTTGGCAGAAACTAGGCTGCTATTCTCAACATGAATAGGGTGCCGAAGGCTGCAGCCCAGTCCCTTTGGAGTTTGGTGTGTCTCTACTTCTATCCATTCCGTGATGACTAAATTTTCCTATCACTTTTCTCTTTTAAAATTACTGGAAACTTGAATTCATATAGCACGCCTGACAATATTTAATCTCAACTTTATGAAATGCGTAATTTATCTATTAAACCTGACTCTCTGTTCCTTTAGCCATCTGTTGGAGTACGTCATTTTCATGACACCAAATCAAAGTCTTCATTTATTAAAAACCTTGAGAAATAAACATCGGAGCCCATGAAAGTGTCTTTCCACTGTAAGTTATCACCGGGAAATGAGTCTTGTGTCTACTGCTGCTCAAGAGTTTCGCGGGAGTACAAAGAGGATGGGGCTTGGTAGCTGTCACTATGACATTAGACCCTCACCCTACTCACGGGCAGACAAGCCCAAGCCCCGATTCCCTTGGGCGCCTCCTTCAGCCAACACAAACGCACTCCCAGGATCACACGGCTCCAGCTTCTCCTTCAGCTGCCCTGAACATTCTGATAATACAATAATATCATCGAACTGAGAATATGAAATTTAAAGTCTCATTAGGTATTTATAGACTCCTAAGATTATTATGTTCAGGAATCCCAGGAGTGGGTTGAACCCACTTGGAGAAGAGCCGGACCGGATGATGTAGATCTTTCCAACTCTGAAGCTCCCCCATTATTCTAAAGCAGAGAATGAAAAAATCAAACTCGGGCAGCTAGAGTGAGCCCTCATGGAGCCATCAGCCTAGGCAGCTTTGTCTTCGCTTCTCCCTCCTGTCCTCCATGCCCATGTCTTCCTCGTTCCCTGCAAACCCAGGACTCTGTCCTTGCCAAAACCTGTTCTTGGATAAAAACAGGGCTGAGGCAGGCGTGGAGGCACATGCTTGTAATCCCAGTACTTGGGAGGCTGAGACTGGAGGATCCAGGTTCGCAGCCAGCCTCAGGTACTTAGTGAAGCCCTCCACAATTTAGTGAGACCCTGTTTCAAATTAAGATTAAAAATTGGGCTGGGGGTGTAGTCCGGAGATAGAATGCCCCTGGGTTCAATCTTCGGTACCGCCAAAAAAAAAAAACAACAACAACAACAAAAAAAACAGGGCCTTGGCCCTTCATGTCCAAGTGTGGACAGAAGACATAGCTTTGAAAGATGACATCGCTTCTTCCAAAGGTAAGCCCATGAGCCTCTGTCTTGTGTTTTTCAAGGGTTTTGATTTCATCTCTTTTATTTTTAACCCCCCATGCAGGTATTTCTGATATTAATAAATAAAAGTCCAGAGGGGGGAAAATGTTTGGTGGGGGAAGAAAGAGAGCTCAGGGGCTCACTGGGGAGGTGGTGAGCCCTGGGGACATTTCCACCCTGAACATCTGGAGCCTGCATCACATGAGTGATGACAGGGGGAGTCTCACAATTAGAAACCGGGCAGATTTGAAAATTGATCCTGAATCAAACAACCACTAATTTTCCTGGTCCCCTCTGGCAATCATCCTTTCAAACTATGCCGGGCTTTAAAATATGAAAATGAAGAACCTCTGGCAGCCCCCCTCCGCCAGCCAGCTTCCCTCCCCTCCTCCTGGAACCCCTCCTGGTTGGCTATCTATATTCAAATTACACTTTTCAAGCTGTTCCCTTCAGAAGTTCAGGAAGAGTTGATCCCCCTCCCACACACACAATTGCTGCTAAACTATAATTGCCTGCTCTATCTTTTGCCCCCTTCTTGAATAAGTGGTGTTACATTTGCCACTTTGGCTAATCCTCAGGCATCTGACCTGTCATTATACAAATTTCTAAAAATATCAGCTTGCACTTCACAGTTTCCGTTTCAGTTTCATGTAATTCCTCTTCGATGTGTTTTATTTGAACCTGCTAACCTGCTCTGAAAAAATAAAAAAAAAATTTTTAAAAAGAAGAATGCGAGTGGCATCGCCTGTCATCTGCTGTTTGTTTCCTTCTCAAAAGGCCTCAGATGAGGATGCTGGTCTCTGGGTAGTTGAATAAAAATGAGAAGCATGAAATCAGGGAAAGACTATTGACACGCACGCCCCCCCCCCCGGTCTCCTGTGATCGCAGCAGAGAACTCGTTTCTCCTCTGTCTCCTCTCACCTAGGACACGCTGGAAAGGCCACAGGGATAGAAAAAAAATCCAATGTCCAGCGCTGTCTTGGTGTGTGTGTGTGTGTGTGTGTGTGTGCGCACTTCTATAACATAATGCCTGAGGCTGGATGATATATAAACAACAGAGGTTTGTCCCTCACCGTTCTAGAGACTGGGCAGCCCAAGGTCAAGGGGCCCACGTATGGCAGGGTCTTCTTGCTGCCTCATCACATAGCAGAAGGAAAACTGACAAGAAAGCACATGGGGGAGGGGAGAAGGGAAGGAAAGGGCAAGGGAATTAAGAGAAAGGAAAGGAAAGGAAGAGAGGATGATGGAAGAGAAGGGGAGGGAGGGGAAGGGAAGGAAAGAACAGAGAAAAGAAGGAAAGGAAAGATACCTGAACTCATCATTTTGTGTAAAAACTACTTCTGCAATAACTATCCTAGTCCCTTAATAATGACATTAATGACTCATGAAGGACAATCCCTCATTACCTAATCACCATTTAAAGGTCCTGCCTCCCAACGCCATTGCACTGGGGAGTAAATCTCCAACACATGGACTTTGGGGAGCACATTTGAATCATAGCAAGCACCTGCCTATTAACCACCTGCTAAGTACCAAGCACCGCGCTAATCGTGGTTAATGTAGATGATTGGGATTCTTGGTGTGTGCGTGGGGGTCAGTGGTACTGCAAGTGCTGAAAATAGGGGTCTGAAATCATGCTGAATGTGCAGAAGGACAGCTCTTTCTGTAAAGGACAGGGAAAGAACACTCTCACAGATGGTGGTGGCTTCTGGGAGAGTAGGTCAAAGCTGGTGGGGGGAGGCTGCCACGGGACAGAATTTTTCTTCCCATCCCCCTCCAATACATATGTACTACTTATGGTTTTCCACAGCCTCTTCCTTGTCATAGCCGTGAAAAGCCAAGAAGTGGGAGTAGCCTCCATTCTGTCCTGAAGAAGCTCACTAAGTGACTCCTAGCCTGGACATAGAGCCTCCAAGAGCACAGAAAGAGCGAGGCTTCCTCCATGCTAGACAACTCCCTCCCCACGTAGATTAATCCACCTTCTCTGACCTCCACAACCCTCTGAGCTGGGCTCTCAGCTCCTTGGCCAGGTCAAGCTCACTCTGCAGCTCTGGGTTTCCCCGATGGGTGAGCCCACTACGCCTCTCTGACTTGCACTATGCCTGAAGACCTAGCCACATCTCACAGGGCGTCACCACTGAGCCTCCAGGGCCAGTCTCAGAGTCCTGCTCTGGTGGCCTGAGTTCCGACCTGAGGCTTTGCTGCTGCCACCATGTCCAGGTCCACCCTTCTCAGCGAACCTACCCATGATGGGTTGTACACATGGCTGGAGAGATCCAGAGCTTTCCTCTTTCATGTTCAACTCAATAAATATGTTCTGAGTGTGTCAATATAAGCAAGCACTGGATAGGTTGAATATAAAAATTATCATGAGAATGGACATTACAACCAACTTTACAGGAATAAACATAATTATCAGAGGGTACTATAAACAACTGTACACAAACAAAGTGGATAATCTTGATGAAACAGACAGGTTTCAAGAAACATGCAATCTACCAAGACTGAATCATGAAGAAATAAAAAATCTGAGCAGACCTACAACCAATAAGGAGATTGAATCAGTAATCAAAAACCTCACAACAAAGAAAAGCCCGGGACCAGATGGCTTCACTGGTAAATTTTGCTAAATATTTAAAGAAGAATTAACATCAATCATCCTCAAACTCTTCCAAAATCTTGAAGAGAAAGGAACCCTTCCAAATTCATCCCATGAGCCCAGTACTATGCTGATAACAAGGCCAAAGACAGTACAAAAAAGAAAACTACAGACCAATATTTCCTGACAAGTATTGATTAAAATATCCTCAACAAAAATATGAGCAAAGAATATTCAATAGAACATAAAAAGAATTATACACCATGACCAAGTGAAATTTATTCCTGGAATACAAGGATGGCTTAATATACAAAAAAAGATCACCAAACAATGTAATATACCACATTAACAGTATTAAGAAAAAAGATCATCTCAATTGTAAAAAAAAAGCATTTGATAAAATTTGAAACTCATGATAAACACTAACCAAATTAGGAATAGAATAAAACTGTCTCAACATGATGGAGGTCATGTATGACAAGCACACAGAGAACATCACACTCAGTGTGGAAAATCTAAGTTTCCCCTCCAAGATTGAAGATTGAAAACAAGGCGAGGATGTCCATTTTTGCCATATTCTATGTAGCGTAATCCTGAAAGTCCTAGACAGAGCAGTTTGGCAAGAAAAATAAATAAAAAGAGCCCAAATTGGAAAGAAAGAACCAAAATTATCTTTTCACAGGTAACATGATTTTATATATGTAGGAAACCCTAAAGATTACACACATGCACACCCAATTAGAACTAAGAAGCAAATTCAGCAAAGTTGCAGAATACAAAATCAACATACAGAAACCAGTTGTATTTCTGTACACTAACAGTGAACAATTTAAAAAGGAAAATAAGAAAGCATTTTCATTTATAATAATATCAATAAGAATAAAATTCTTAGGAATAAGTCCAACCAAAGAAGTAAAAGATTTACATACTGAAAAATTTATAAAGCATTGCTGATAGAAATTAAAGAAGATACAAAGAAATGAAAGAATTTCCCATGCTCATGAATTAGAAGACTTTACATTGTTAAGATGTCATACTACAAAAATGATCTATAGATGCAACACAATCTCTATCAAAGTCTTAGTATTTTTTTTGAAAAACCAGAAAAAGAAACCCTAAAATTCATATGGAATCTCAAGAGACCTCAAATTCTCAAAATTTTTTTTAGAAGAACAAAGTTGGAGAACTCATACTTCCTGAATTTAAAACATATTACAAAGCTATGGTAATCATACAGCATGGCCCTGACATAAAAACAGACATATAGACCAATGTAATAGACTAGCAAGTCAGAAATAAACTCTCAACTATATAGTCAAATGATTTTTAAAAGGATGCCAATACCATTCACTGGAGAAAGAACAATCTCTTCAACAGAGAGTTTTGCAACATGCAAAAGAATAAAGTTAGACCCCCTACGCAAAAATTAACCCCAAATGGATAAATGACCTAAATGTAAGGTCCCAAACTATAAAAATCCTACAAGAAAAGATGAAGATAAAGTTTCATGACATGGGATTTGGCAATGATTTCTTAGATAGACCAAAAGCACAGAACAAGAGCAAAAATAGGCCAGTGGGACTCCATCAAATGGAAAAGTTTTGTCTGTCAAAGGACATGACCAACAGAGTGAAAAGACAACACAGAGAATGGAAGAAAAGATTTGCAAATCATGTAACTTGATAAGGGGTTAACATCTAGAATGTGTGGACTCCTCCAACTCAGAAACTACAATGACAATAACAAAAAACAAACGACTCACTTGGAAAACGGGCAAGGAATGTGAATAAACATCTCTCCAAAAAAACAAACGGCCAATACATATATGAGAAGGTATTCACCCTTAGAGAATTACAATAAATCAAATGTGCAGTGAACTACCAATTCACACCTACTAATATGGTCGCTATTAAATGAAAACATAAAATAGTAAGTGTTGACAAGGATGTGGAGAAACTGGAACCTTTATGTACAATTATATGATCATGGAAAGATACGACAATGATTCCCCAAGAGGTTAAACATAAAGTTATCCTATGATCTGACAATTCCACTTCTGGACCCATACCCCCAAAGAATCTAAAGCAAGCTCTCAAAAAGATCATTTGTAACCTAAGTCCTGGAATTGGAGACTAGATCCTGCAGCCAAACATCAAAAGTACCAGGATTCACAGACCCTAACGAGACCCACAGTCAAGGAACAGTGCCAGTCACCATCCACGGAGTGACCTCCTGGGCTCACACTTACCACGAGAGGTCAGCTCTGTGAGTGTGGATTTGTGGAGGGGAGAGTTTCCCTCCCCCATGGGGAATACAAGAGTACTGCCTTATGCACACTACCAAACTATCCCAAAGGGCACCAGGTGTGTGCACTGGGAGCAGTGACCAGCAAGGGAGCCTGCCCCTGGCATCCCCGTTGGGTGCTTGCTACACTGAGGGACCCAGAGGTCTTTTGGGGAGCAATCTGATGAGCAGGTCACAGAGAGGTTGCTCCGGAGAGGTGTATCTGGTCCTAACATTTAAGGCAGGTGGCGACACACAGAGGGCTGCCTGCCTCTCGTCCTGAGACTTTGCAGGCAGGAGGTCCCTGCCAGTCATCTGCACCATCAGGGCTTGAAGGCGATGAGTTCTCATGTGCCCAGGAGGAGCATGGAGCATATTCCTCTTCTTCCTAGTTCTCAGAGGGAGAGTGAAGGGGAGAGCCAGTTGTACTGTGACTCCAGGTGCAGAGGCACAATGCGGTGCCCAGCCCAGAGGCCGGGTGGAGGGGCCACACGGGAGGGAGATGAAAATCCAAGATCTCCGCTGGTGACTTGACTACACCCTGTGCAGAATCGGAAGGCGACCCAGCCCCCCACACACACATGGCTCCATCATCTTAACCTGAAAACAGCATTGTCCCTTCTGTCAACTCCTCTTCGTTGGTTCCCTGTCATGTCCCCCAAACCTGGGTCACACAAGTGTCATAACCCCTCCAAACAGCCAAAGTAGATTTTCTAATCAGACCATGTCTGAGAAAGTAAAAGATTTAAAACCTATTAATTCCTCAAAAACTATCATAAGGGTAATGCTGAAAATTAATATTACACGTACATTTAGAACATGCATTGTATGTTCTAATACATATTCCAGCCAAAGTAGATTTTCCTAGTTATACCCATGAGTAGGCATGACTACTAATTCTTCGAGCAGTTGGAGGGGCTTGAGCAGCCTTTTAAGCTCATGGGTTACACATATATAATAAACTATAGCATCGTGGAAGCAAACCACTTGAGGCTGGGGACGGGGGGACAGTAAACTATTATCTGAATGAAATCTTGACAGATAGTAGTAGTCATTGTTATTGTAGTAATAATGACAATTGCATTATTTGTGTGTGTGTGTGTGTGTGTGTGTGTGGCACTGGGGGTTGAACCCAGGGACATTCTACCTCTGAGCTACACCCCCAGTCCTATTTTATTTTTATTTGCAAAGAGGGTCTTGCTAGGTTGACGAGAGTCTCACTACTTGCTAAGGCTGTCTTCGAACCTGCTATCCTCCTGTTTCAGCCTCCCAAGTACTGGGATTACAAGCATACGCCATCACTCCTGGCTTATGGCATTAGTATTAATAGCTCGTCTTTATTGCAAGCTAAAATCTGAAAGCTGGAATTCATTGAAACCTTAAATCCACTAGAATAATTGGTAAGAAAAACAGATATAGTTATAATCTAGCTTGTGTATTCTAGCTTGTTTTAGAAAGTTTTAAATGTTGACATTTTATTCTTTGGGCATTTTCATATCTCACAATCAAGATGATTATGGCAATCAAATAGCATTGAGGTTCAGAAGACCTGACCTACTTATGTTTAGAGTGTGATTGGGAACTAATAATACCAATAACAGTACAATTAACATTCATTGAGGGTTTACTAGGTGCAATGTATATATCTTAAATTTATTTGATATCCCCCCAAAGCCCTAAGAGGTAGCTAGTACTGTTATTCCCATTTTACAAATAATATCATTGAGTGTGCTACTCAGCTTTTCCTTACAGTAATAAATACTTGAAATGATTGACTTATAAGGAGGAAAGGTTTGCTTTGGCTCATGGCTCCAGAGGTCTTAGTCTACAGTTGTGTGGCTCCATTGCCTTTGGACCTGTGGCCAGGCAGTGCATCAGGGTAGGAGCACATGATAGAGTCTGTTTACCTCATTCTGGCTAAGAAGCAAAGAGAGAGAAAGAGGAGGGGCTGGGACCCCAAAATACCCTTCAAGAGCATGCCCGCAACAACCTAACCTCCTCCCTCTAGGCCCCACCTCTTAAAGGTTTTATCACCTCCCAACAGCACCATGGCTGGGGACCACACCTTTAACATATGGGCCTTTGGGGGATAATTAAGAGCCAAACTACAGCACTGAGGTTTCAAGAGGTTACCTAACTTGAGCTAAGTTAGCGATGGAGACAAGACTTCAACCCAGTCAGGCTGGCTCCTGACTCAGGTTCTTAGCTACTTTACCACAAAGTATAATAGTATATATTAAAGTTCTCACCCAGTCAGTGCACCAAGAATGTATCTCAGAGCCGGGCATGATAGTGAACACCTGTAATCCCAGTACTTGGGAGGCCAAGATAGGAGGATCGCAGGTTCAAGGCCAGTCTCAGAAAATTAGCAAGACCCTCAACAACTTAACAAGACCCTGTTTCAAACTAAAAAATAAAATTGATATACCCCCAAAGCCCCAAGAGGTAGCTAGTACTGTTATTCCCATTTTACAAATAAGATCATTGAGTGTGCTGCTCAGGGGTGTAGCTCAGGAGTACAATGCCCTTGGGTTCAATTCCTAGTACCACCCCCAAAAATAATAATAATAACTTCAAATATTAGTTCAATTCCTTTTCTTTATACTTGAAAAGGTTAAAAATCTCCATGATCAAATATTGCCTCATTGAAACTTGGTAACCAGTAAATGTGGGTGCCAGAGGCTCTCTGAAAAGTTAAAAACATTACACAAATGTTAGTATTACTGATTTTATTGACTTGAAATACCATTCTTCTTAAATAGTCCCTAAATAGTTCCTGCATAGATGATATTGATATCTCAAATTCAGAACTGAGTTTGGATTGTCCAAATAGCATTCAGCATGAAGTTCTTTTGGAACGCCTTACATTATTTTTCCTAAGCCTTCCAAAACTAAAAATCTTACTCCATGATGTCAGTCAGAAAGATTATACTAGAGGGGAAAGAGAGGTTGTATAATTATTTTTACTAAACACAATTCTCTACCAAATCACCTACCATTCTAGATTGAAATCATTATGAATTCTGGTGCTTTCCTCAAATCAAATACATTCTCACCATCGATGGTAGGTAGAGGAATGAGCCAAGCTCCCCAGAAATCATTTTCAAAGACGAGTTCCAACAGCAAATATGCTCAGCCTTAGGATCAAAATAGTGCCAGTGTGCAGCTTGCCTTTGGTGAGTTAAGTACACCAAAGTTGGCAGTATTCGTTCAAAAGCGTTCTCCTCTGGCATGCTTTCTTAAAAAGAGTTCCTCATACTTAACATACATATGGCAGACATTTCCCCACAAGCAGCCCCATTCTGTGTTAAAAATTCAGAGCGGTTCCACCATCTTGTGCAGAGCTTCCTGGCCAGCCATCGGCAGTATGCTATACTGAGTCAGATCTATAATCTGACCCTGTGAACCCCCACCCACCCTCACTCCCCAGCATTTAATATCCTGAGCTCCAGGACAGCTAATGGTGCTTGTGTTAGAAACAGCCAGACAAAGGTCAGCTGGTGAGGAATGTCCCTGGGACCCTACTTAGCCAGCTCAGTGGGGCTGAGGCAGAAGGGCGTGATGATGAGACCGTAAGATCACAACTGCTGGAGCCCTGTTATCTGAGCCAATGTAAACACCGAACCACAAATACTTCCCCTTCCTCCTCCAGGATCCAAATGTCAATTGCTTCCAGCTTCAAAGTGCTGGGTCTCTACCACACCTCCCTTTGATTCGAGCTCACTTGGAAAGAGAGCAACATGCCTAACTCCATCTGTGTGGTAAAACAGAGTCTTCCTAGTTGAGTAATCAGGAGATGCGAGGCACGCCCCAAACCTGGATCCCTAAAATATAATTCACCCTAGAGAAAAATCCTGGCCATCTACCAAACGACCACACAAACAACGGGTCAACCTCTGAAAGGCCATCCTCTAGGTGGGTGGGACTCAGGACAAATCAGACTTAGCGCTAGATCTTGACGAGAAAGGCTCAAGGGATAGGAAGAATGCCACAGTGCTAAGCCTGGAGCCATCTGCATCAGGACTTCACCTGGGAACCGGGGCAAAGTACATTTCCAGCTTTTCCTTGCTATTCTTCCCAACCCCCCTCATTCTTTTGGCCAACAACATTGGACCATACTATACCATCTTTTTTTATTTGTAAATTTATTCCCAGCCCCCATGATCCATTATAACCAGTTTGCCAAATATTCAGCTTCCCCCCCCCAAAAGCTTTTTGACATTGATCTGAATGTGCTAAACAATTTTTTGGCCATCTGTATTAATCCGTTTGCTGTTGCTATAACAAAATACGTGAGGCTGGGAAATTTATAAAGGGAAGAAGTTTAACTTATAGTTTTGGAAGCTGGAGAGAACCAAATAGCATGGCACTGCCTCTGGCCTGGGCTCCCTTGGCTGTGTCACCTAATGGTGGGTAGTGTCATGGTGGGAGTCCCTGAGGGAGAGATCCCATGGGAGACAGGAAGCCAGAGAAAGATTCAGGGAACAGGCTTGCCCTTTTATAACAATCCTCTCACAAGAACTAACCAGAATTTCGGGGGACTCTTCTGAGGACAGCACCCACCCCCAGTGACCTAACCAACTCCTACTAGATCTTACCACTTAAAGGTCCCACTACCTCAACATCACCCTACCAGGGACCACTTCTCCAACACGTGACTCCTTGGGGGAACACACTCAACCAAACCCAATCATAGCGCCATCTTTGCTGCATTTCAAATGCTATAATGCTGAAGTTCAGCACTTGCATTTTCTTTCTGTCTAAGGAATCCCTTTTCCTCCCCTACTCCAGCAAATGCTGCTCCAGTTCCAGGCCCTGGAGGACATGCACAAACCTTTGTGTAGGTGCTAGGTTTGGACCGTTCCTCCTGGTATTTTTAGCAACTCATTATATGGCGGTGATGGAGGAGGAGGAAGAGAATGAGAGATGGAGGTGAGTGCACAACCCTTTTAGTTGACAGTGTTGGGTGACTCTCCCTGGTGGTCCCTTCCAAGCTGGCACTGAGTTCCTCACCATGCCCACCTCCGACCCCCGCAGTCCAGCCTGTCTCCAACCCCATCTCTCCTTCTACTACTCCAATTCCTAATCCCCATTTCCATAACAGGCCTATTTCTTTTTCCTTTTTTTTTTTTTTTGGTTCCAGCTCTCAGGCCATATTTTCATGATACATAATTTCCCTTGGGTTCATAGGTTGGAATTTGACCTCCGGTCTCACAGGGCTCTGGTTCCTGGCAAGTGAGAGAAGGTTTTTTGTGAGAGCAGCCGAGAGTGAATGGCTGCCGGAGCCAGCCTTTCCCAGCGCCCGTGCTCATCTGCATGCTAACTCCTCACAGACCCCGCTTGGCTCCATTTTAGGAGTGAGAAAGTGCTTGACCGTAGCCTGCTTTTACAGGATCCTAAGGCAGCTGAAAGCTAGCATGAGAGGAAGGGACCTAGCCTTTAGAATCTGTCAGGCTTGCGTCTCAATTCTGTTTTAACCACTGAATGGGTGTGTGCCCTTGGAAACAAGCCACCTCCTTAGGTCTTGATTTCCTCATCTGTGAAGTGGGAAGATAATCGCCCCTTCAGTGGGACGACTGAAGTGAGACATTAGACTTATTTTTCTTCAATGTAACATGTTTTTTTTCTCTCTCTCTCTGACTTTTGGGTCCTCTCCCATGATACCCCTTTGCCTAGAACATTCTTCAGCTTGTTCCCAACCCCAAACCCACCACCCTTGGGCTGGCTCTCACCATTTAGGCTTTAGTTTACATACTGCTTCCTCAAAGAATCCTTTTCCTCCCACAACAGCAAGAACAAGTCAAGTCTCCCTTTTTGTATTCCTAGAGTATACTAGGTACTTCCATATTTATTCAGATTTCCTTAACTTTTACCTAGTGTCTTTTTTTTTTTTTTTTGGTCCTGAGAGCCCCTTCAGGACATCATATTCCAGTTACTCATCATGTTTCCTTTGGACTTTTCTGGACTGGGACTTTCCTTGTTTTTCATGACCTTGACAGTTCAAGCAGTATTGGTCAGGTATGTTATGTTATAAATTGCTCGTGTGTGTGTGTGTGTGTGTGTGTGTGTGTGTGTGTGATGTTTTAATCATGGTAGACTGCAGTTATGGGCTTGGAGGAGAGTTTCCCATCACATCTTCTCAAAGGTACCTGCTCTCTGCCTGACTCCTCGCCGTTGATTTTGACCTTGATCATCTGGATGAAGTAGCCTTTGTCATGTACCCTCTATAAAGTTATTTCCTGCTTTTCCATATTGACTCTCTGGAAAGAAGTCACCATGTTACCCAAGCTTAAGGAATGAGAAGTTACATTCCGCCTACTTGAATGGGGAGTGTCTACAGAAATTATTTGGAAATCTGCGTAGGGGAATTGTCTCTCTCTTCTTCTCCACTTATTAATTTATTCAATATTTCATATCAGTATGGGCTAATGAATACCTTATACTTTAGATTTATAATTGACTACATTATTTATTTTGTTGCTCAAATTGTTTGAGTTTTGGCCACAAAAAGCTTTTTAAGGTTGATTCCTATGTTTCTTTGACATGCCTCTAACTCTATGTGTGTATGTATATATGTATGTACATTTCAGAATTCTCTGGAACTACTAGATATTTCAGGCTCATATTGTATATTCCCTGCCCCAGTCCTAAAAGCAGCCATTTCTCCAAAGAGCTTTGACTCCTTTTATTGGAGAAGGTCCTAGGATTCATGATCTAAGTGCTGAGTGTGTTCATCGCCATGGAAGTGATCTCTTAGCTGTCAGAACAAGGAAATATATGTATTATACTATCTCATGTAAATATACATATTAACAAATCTTTCTCTCTCTATATATATATATAATATACATATATATATGCACATACATATACATATATATTCATCTGTATCTGTATTAAAGTAAGCATGAGTTTGTACTGCTGTCTCCAACTGTAATTCACTACTGCATGGAACATTCTAGTTTCCTTTCTTTGCTTGCCTATCTGTATCTTTCCATTTCAACAGTGAGAGCCTGACTCCCATCATTTGCCGTGCATTTATACCAAATTGCTCAATTACAGTATACAAGTATAGGGTTTCAGAAATGTTAACTCAGACCCCCAAGGGAAGAAATTTTACCAAACAGAGTGCACTGCTATGTACAGCTCCTATGGCTTTTGTCTTACCCTCTCTACTCACTTCCAGAGTTAGGTCAGCACCTTCCTGCCTCCCCCGCCACTTCCTTCAGTGAGGTAATCTTAGTATATACTCGTAATACAGTTAAACTATTTTGGCATAAGCTGCATTCCATTCTGCGATCCCCTGACCTCCTGTGTGATTTTTAAAATTTTGTATACACCAAGGTTCACAGTTGGGACTGTAAAATTCTATGGGTTTTAAGAAACACAGGATGTCATGGATTCACCATTACCCAGGATCATTTCACTGTCCAAAGAATCCCCTGTGCTTCCCCTATTTAGTCCTTCCCCTTACCCAAGCCCCTGCTAACAAATGCTCTGTTTATCATCTCTAGAGTTTATATTTTCTAGAATCTAATATAAATGGAATTATATGGTATTCAGTCTTTCCTACTGGCTTCTTTCAACTAGCAGTATGTAATTCTGTAATGGTTTTTAACAGTTCTTTATTGATGCCTAACTCAGTGTGGGTTAATGCTCTAGGTAGATTAACCATACATTTTAGTTCTCCTGGGTAGTCCCTTTGTATGCCTGTTATGATTGGATCCCATGTGTTATAATATTTTAGCACAAACAAAAGTGTCTCAGTTTGGACAATAAATATTGTCACTCTAGTTCTAAATTATGAGACTACATCAATGAAAAATTTAGCTTCTACCCTTATGTAGCTTACATTCTAGTGGGTAGAGGTAAATAGTAAATAAATAAGATAATTCCTTATAGTATTATAAAGGGAAACATTAATTGAACTGAACAATCTTCAGAATACTTTGGTTAGTGTAATAGTTTGGATTTAGCATGTCCCCCTAGCCCTTATGGAAACAAGGTGGCAATGTTGGAAGCGGGGCTTGGTTGCTAAGGAGGGGTCTCTGGGGATGTAGCCCTGGGGATTATATATGGTCTCTCCTCCCCCTTGCTGTCTCTCTGCTTCTGGCCTCCGTGATGTGAGAGTGGAGCCTGGTGCTCTTCCTCTCTCTGTTTCTTCCCACCAACCCTGAGCTCCGCAAACCTGGACTGACATGGACTGAACCTCTAAGTCTTCAAAAACTGTTAGCAAATAAATCATCTTTCCTCTAAGTTGTGTGTGGTCAGGCTTATTGGGTCCAGCAGTGAGCATGTAGACCGAGGCAGTTAGTGTGGTCAGAGAAGACATCTTTGAATGTGTCATATTTGCATCAAGACCTTGCAAACAGCCAGGGAAGGAGCCTTCCAAGCAGAGGGAACAGCAAATACAGAGATCTGAGGCAGGAAAAAAAAAAAAACACCTTGCTATATTTGAGGAAGAGAAAAGGACTGGGGAAAGAATGGAAAAAGATGAGGTTGTTGAAACAAGCCATGCTAAGAGGATTTGGAATTTTTCTAAAGCACTGGGAAATCAATGGGGGGGGTCATAAGCAGGGGATTACCATGATATGACTCATATTCTAGGAAGATCACTTTGCCTACCAGGTCAAGACTGGAGTAAGTCATATAGGAAAGCAGTGGGAATCTATTACTGTGATCCAAACAAGGGATGATGGAGGCTTACACACTCATAGTGTTGGTGGTAATAGAGAGAAATGGGTGCATTCAAGCTACATTCTGTAGGCACTCTGATGAATCAGATGTTGGGGGTAAGGGAAAATGATGAAAGATTCCTTCCTAGATTCTTGTCTTAATAACTAGATGGCAGGATTTTTTATTGAGGTGAGGAAAGAATTGGGAAGGAACAGTTTGGTGGGTGACAATGTCTGGTGTTTCAGACATGTTAAGTTCAGGACATCTATTATATATGTAGTGATATCAGGCAGGCAATTAGACTTATGAATTTGAAGCTTAGATGAGGGTTTAGAGCTGACGATTAACTTTGAGAATCATCACTGTACATTATTTAAAGTCATGGGACAGGATAAGATTTCATAATGAGAGGGTATTGATAGAAGAGAAGGCTCAGGAACAAGCTCTATAACACCAATACTTATTAATCAGAGAGTAGAGGAGTAGCCAGAAAAATATGAGGAAAACCAAAATTTGATCTCATTAAAACAAAGAGGAAGAATGATTTAAGAAAGGAGCCAGGGATATGGAAGACAGAATGAAATGTGTTGAAGGTGAACTTGAAGAAGCACAGAGAGTTCACAGTTTGTTTAACTAGACCATAAGTTCCATAACAGTGTGGACCATCTAGGTTTTGATTTTTGCTATAATCCCAATGCCTACATGTACTTGACATTTAAATACCTCCACAACCTCCTAAGTATTTGCAGCGCCTATTGGTAAGCAATTTGTAACCAGTATGTAAGCTAAAAGCTGCACCAAACCAAAGTTAAGTATTAGAAAGAATTCAATTAATAACCTGAATGGAAACATCATCATTTTAAGATCAGATTAATGAACTCTCCCAGAAGACATCAAGAAAGTATTAAGAAAACCAAAATTTTATATTTAGAAACGTCAGAAGGAGAGAGAAAAAGCAAAACAAACAAAAACAACAAAACCCAAAAGCATGTTTGAGAGGAAACAGTTAAACAGATAGCTAAATTTTCCAGATTTTACAAATTATAACTTTCAGAGTAAAAAGGAGTAGAGAGTAAACATAAACCTCTCCCCACCACTGAACAACCACATCTTAAATTATAAAATTTAAAAGCATTGAAGTAGAAGAGATAGTTCCAAAAGTTTCCAGAAAAAAGAAGCAAGTCACCTATTACATGAGGATCAGTGTGACATCAGACTTCTAACCTGCAGCACCACAGGCAGATGGCAATGGAGAAGTTTTTTCAAAATGTTGAGAGAAATTATCTTAAAGCCTCGAATTTTATATCCAGAAACATCCTTTTGGATATAAGCACGTAATAAAGATATTTTATGCATAAAAGTGTTTGCTACAAATATCTCTTTGAACACACTCTTAAGAAAGCATTCCAGAAAGAAAGGAAATAAATTAAGCAGGTGTGGTGGCACACACCTGTAATCCCAGTACTGGGGAGGCTGAGACAGGAGGATCACAGGTTTGAGACTAGCCTCATCAACTTAGCAAGAGTCTCAGCAACCCTATTATGCATCTGAGATACACCCCCAGCCCTAGTGAGACCCTGTTTCAAAAACAAAAAATAAAAAGGGCTGGGGGTAGAAAAAAAGCTCGGAGGTAGAATGCCCTGGGATCAATCCCCAGTATAAGAAAAAAAAGAAGGAAATAAATTCAGGAGAATAGTGTAATATAAATGAAAGACTATAGATTTTCCAAATATCCATTACAACCTAGAATTAAAATTCTAGATAATACTTAAAAAATAAAGAGGGGGAGGGCATAAGAAAACAGAGAAAGAAATTATAAACAATTTCATATATGCACCTACATGCACAAATTCTAAAGAAAATAATTAGCTAATTAGACCCAATGCGTGCATTCCAATCTTAGGTTTATCAAGGAGTAAGAGTGATTTAACATCATAAAATCTATCAGCATAATTTATCACATTAAGGGTAAAAGAAAAGTTAAACTCATAAAGTTAATTAAGATACTTATTTATAGGTTTTTTTAAAGCCTTTTAGAGAACTGGGAGCAAAAGGGAACTTCCTTAACTTGATAAAACCCTAAAGCAAATATCACACGCAATCAAGAATCTTAGGAACACAGTCCCTTCAAGATCAGGAATAAAACAAGTACTTTTTTCCATTACTGCTACTTTTAATAGCACTGCCTATGCAAGGCTGAAGATTAGGAAGGGAAAAATTAAAATGATTATTATTTGCTGATCACCTCTGCAGAAAAGCTAACAGCAGCTGTTAGAACTAGCAAGAGTACAGCCAGGCTTCCTTCGTATTCTTCTATGAGAACAAGACCAGTTGAAAATAAATTAGAAAATAAGGTATCATTCGCAAGAAATTTTATAAAGTATCACATAACTTACGGAGACAAAATCTTTACAACTCATAGGGTATCATGGAAGGTTTGAATAAATTAAAGAGGCTTACTGTGCTCAAGGGTGAAATAGCATCCCAAGAAATGTACATTTTACTAGCAATACTCTGTTAGAAAATATAATGAATTAAGATTCCATTCATGATAACAACAACAAAATGAGATTCCTGGACATAAATATATATTTTTAAGTTTCTGGATGCATAAGAAAACTTAACAAACTAAAGACATATTGGAATCAAATCACATTTCTGGGTAGGTGGATAGGATTTTGCAAGTTGTTAGCCAT
Source organism: Glis glis (assembly GCA_004027185.1). NCBI lineage: Eukaryota > Metazoa > Chordata > Mammalia > Rodentia > Gliridae > Glis > Glis glis. Next base: position 61,708 of record PVJS01000154.1, on the reverse strand, counting down.
TATTTAACTTATGAATGTTAATGACATTCCAGTAAATCCTAAAAGGACTTTTTTGGAACTTGAGTAAATTATTTTTAAAGTTTATCTGAAAAAATAAATAGCGGAGAAGAGCCAATAAGTCTTCTAAAAAGAATAATAATAAGGGTGGAATTACATAAGTAAATATTTATACACATCACAATTCCACCATAATGAAAAATATCCTCTCAGATAAATAGATAATGAAACAAAACAGAAAGTTGAGTGCAGACAATGGTATGTGTAAGAATTAAATGCATGATAAAAAGGTTGATTTCTTTATTGTGGTACTGGGGATTGAGCCCAGGGGCATTATGCATCTGAGCTACACCCCCAGCCCTATTTTATTTTTTTATTTGAACAAGGTTTCACTGAGTTGCAGAGAGCCTCACTAAGTGGTTGAGGCTGGCCGCGAACCTGCAATCCTCCTTTCCCAATCTCCCAAGTACTGGGATTACAAGCATGCACCACCACGCCCAGCTAAACGGTACGTTTTTAATTGTTCAAAGAAAGGAATTATCCAGTTATAGTACTAGGAGGGTTGCCTAATTATTTTGGAAAAAAGTAAAGTCATAATCCTATCTTACAATATTATAAATATAAACTGCAGGTTGATTGAAAGGTTAAAATATTGAAAAGAAAAGAACAGGAAAAAGCATATGAATCTGTATGTATGCAGAGGCAGAACTCATAAAGAAAGGAATATTTCTGACAATATGAAATGAAAGGATCCTATATGTAAAAAGTCAACATAAATGAAGTTCACAGGCATACCAAAACTGGGAAAGTAATATTGTAATATATGGGTAAAGATTCATATCTTTAGTATACAAATAGCTCTTACAAACATCAATAAAAAGGAAGACAAAGGATATAACTATCAGGTGGCCTGAGAAGAAATATAAAGGGCTTAGAAGAGAGGAAGAAATTTAGCAAACATACACTCAGAAAAATCTAAATTAAACAGCCATAACGTACAATGTTTTGCCTATAAAAATGGTGAAGAGGATTTGGGGAAATAGAAAAATTTCATACCACCTCGATAAAGGTGTAAATTGCTTAAAAACAAAACAAAACAACTAAGCAACATAGAAATCCTTCTGCCAAGCTCTGGCATTATGTGTAAAAAACCCCAATAGCATGAGAATCTTTTGACGCGACAATTACCAGGACTAGAATTTACCCAAATGCAAGGAGAGAGATGCTCAAGCTCTGGATTCAGGGATGTTTATCACAGAGTTATGTATAATTATGAAATGTTCAAACAGGCTAGTGGCCAACAGTCACAAATTGACTATGTGATACATGGTTATGATGGAGTATGTAACAGTCATCAAAAGTGACCTTCTATTAAGAATGATGCATTGCATACAAAATATTCTGAAGATATGAAGAGAAAGAAAACAAATTAGAAGATGTTATCATCCTATACTGAGAAAAAAAAATTCTAATAGAATATATACCAAGCTGGGTGTGGTGGCGCACGCCTGTCATCCCAGTACTTGGGAGGCTGAGACAGGAGGACCACAGGTTCAAGACTAGCCTCTGCAACTTAGTGAGACTCAGCAACCTAGTGAGAGACTGTTTCAAAACAAAACAATAACAGAAATGGCTGGGGATATAGCTCAAATGTAGAATTGAACCCAGAGGGTTCAACTGAACCACAATCATAAGATAGATAGATAGATAGATAAATAGATAGATAGATAGATAGATAGATAGATAGATGATAGATAGATGATAGATAGGTAGATAGATAGATAGATAGATAGATAGATGATAGATAGATAGCAATACATTCACAAATTTCTATTATGGAGGGGCCCTTGTGAATGATTTTAATCTTATCTTCATGGGCACTTTGGAAATTCTCTACAATGAACACTTATTTATTTTGTAATCACAAATACATAATAAATTTTATATACTTTTATAAATTCCATTGGAGTGATGGAAATACAAATTTATTGTCTGCTTCTACCCATGTAGTCGCATTCAAATATATTCAAGGAAAAGGTGGTATCGGGAAGCATTAATAATTTATACAGAGTGAGCCTGGTGAAGTGTAAGCACTCCACTTGGCTTCGATTTTTCCTCTCTTCTACTAATTGGTACAGGAGTTCTAGCCGGGACCGGCAGCCGCAAGCTGCAAGCCACGGGCCAGGTTTCGATAGCGCCCCAAGCGAGCTGTGCTGCTGGCCTCTTGTTCCCATGGACTTGTGCTTAGTTCAGTACTGGCACATGCGGTCCACCAGTAAGAACGGACTGAAGGGTGTGAGTGCAAGAACCGCTGGAGAAGAGTTGTTCTCAACTACTTCATCATGCCTCCATGCCTGCAATTAGTCATTCAGTTCTGATGCCTTCTTTGACTTTGTAACTTTTTATTAAGCACCTATATGCCACATGAGAGGCTAGTTAGTTGGAGGGGATGAAAAAAATAATCAAAACCCAATCTCTAGCCTCTAAAAGCATTGTCTTGTATGTGTGATAAGATAGAAGCAGGTGGCCCTCCACATTTAGGAGTTTCCCATCAGCAAATTAAACCAACTGCAGATCAAAATGTTGAAAAAAGGAAGGAAGAAAGGAAGGAAAGAAGGGAGGGAGGGAGGGAGGGAGGGAGGAAGGAAGGAAGGAAGGAAGGAAGGAAGGAAGGAAGGAAGGAAGCAGCAAGCTGGGCACGGTGGTTCACACTGTAATCCCAGTACTTGGGAGGCTGAGACAGGAGGATAGCAGGTTCGAGGCCAGCCTCACCAAACTAGTGAGGCCCTCAGCAACCTTAGTGAGACCCTGTTTCAAAATAAAAAATAAAATCAGGCAGGGGGTGTAGCTCAGAGGATACTGGGTTCCATCCCCAGTATCACCAGAAATACAATAAAAAAAGAAATAATAGAAATAAACAAGACAGTATCACAATTATTTACATAGCATTTATATTGCATTCAACATTATAAATAATCTAGAGATGGCTTAAAGTATATGAGAGGATACAGGCATGTTATATGCAAACACGCAAAACCATTTTATGCGAGGCATTTGAGCATCTGCAGATTTTGGTATCCACAAGGTGTCCTGGGTCCATTCCTCTGAGGATACTGATGGGCGGCCGTACATGAATACCACAGACAAGGAAGAAGGCAGCTCTGTAATCGGTACCCGTGAACAAGACTCACATATCCTCTAAGGGAGGAGTAGCTCAGCCTGGGGCGATTGGAAAAAACTCCTCTGACTGTCCAGTGCTATCCGAGTAGGGTCTAAAAGTGCAGATGGGAATTTGATAGGTTGGAGAGGCAGTGTCCTGCACGCGGGAGGAGTGGCTGGACAGGTGGCATGTCTGACACCTGCCCAGGAGACGGAGAGCACATGTTTGGTAGAAGGGACAGATCTAAGGTTGTTTTGAAAAACTGGGTAGTAGCCAGCGTATGAAGGATATTCATTTCCAGGACAGGGAGTTTGATATGGAGTTGGTCAACAACGAGAAATCATTGAAGGATTTTGAGCAAGACATGTCAAGATGAATCTGTGACTTCGGAAGTTGACTCTGGTTTCAGTATACAGTTGAGATCTCAAATTCAACATGCTCAAAACTACACTTAATTTCCTTTTTTACCTTCTCCTCTTCTATGTCCTTTTTTTTTTTTTTTTTTTTTTGTCTATCCTCTGTCTTAGTTACCAACCATCATCTCAGCAAAAACCCAAATAATAAATTAGGGGTCATCCTTTATACCTTCCGCCTAGCACTCCTCACATCCGGTCAATCCCTAAATTCCTCACCAGCAGCTGAAGGTCAGACACTGTGCTTGACACTGGGCTAGGCTCTGGAGATGCAGGGGTAAATAATGTTCCAAATTTGCCATAAATGAGTTGGGTTTCAATGGGTAGATTCAACAATAGAAAAACAATTAAATGGTGGGTCTGGAGTTTTGAAATGAGAGGATGTGAAGCTATAGATTTCAACTTCCGTATAGAAATGAGAGTTGAAGTCACAGGATTAATATGAGATTGCCCAGGAAATGTGCATAGAAGGAGGAGAGAAAAGACCAAGAGTTCAATTTTATTTAGCAAGCAAGAGAAAGAATAATCACAAAGGGGTCAGAGAAGAATTCCCTGGAGAACAGAAGAAGTATGTTTGTGCAGGATCAGACAAAGAGGAGAGTCTCAAGAAAACAGAAGGAAGTAGTGTGGATACTCCTGAGCACAGTCTTTCTGACATCTCAGCAGGATGTCCATTACATTAACAAAGTCATTTAATTCTAGTTGTTCCAAAACCACAGTGTTTCCCAGGGCTGCAAACACTGTAGAATCTTCTTTCTGTTCTCAACTCTACAGCAGCTACTTTATGTGAGGTGTTGAAAATTCTCACTTGCCTTGTGTTTAGCTCGATCTTCATACATAGACTAATGCAGAATCCTCATAGAAACTTCTGGGGGTGCGTTTGCACAGCTCTCTGCTCTCCAACATCCTACTCTGAAAATTCCAGCTCCATTAGCCCACCAGAACACTGATCTCTACTTCTCCCCTTCTCCCCTACACAGAACAACTATTGTGTTCTATTTGGGCTCCATCACCTGTGCCCTGCTTAGCAAATTGCCCCAGGTGGAAACACGGTGTTACTGTGGGGTTCTCCCGAGCTTTTCCACTCTCCACAGGTCAGAGTCTTGGGGTACCTCTTAGCCAGTGACTGAAAAGAGTTGCCTCATACATTGTGTCTGGTTTATCATTTTCTATACCAGGAGTCCAAGCCTGGTGCTCTCTTCCTCATAGCCATGCTGGTGGTGTTTCTTCTAGTATAACTCTTGGAAAAAAACTGTGGTTTTCCTATGTGTCTGACTGGGATTCGTTAAATGCTCCCAAAGCCAAGTCTTTTATTCTTTTTTTTTTTTTTTTTTTTTTTGCGGTACTGGGGATTGAACCCAGGGGCATTCTATCTCCGAGCTCCACTCCCAGCCCTATTTTTTATTCTTTATTTTGAAACAGGGTCTCACTAAATTGCAGAGGGCCTCACTAAGTAGCTGAGGCTGGCTGCGAACCTGGATCCTCTGGTCTCAGCCTCCCAAGTACTGGAATTACAAGCGTGCACCACCATGCCCGGCTTCCTTTATTCTTTTTGAAGAGGTTTCTCTCTCTCTCTTTGGGATCATGTGTAGGGCTGCTGTGTGACAAGACCCTCAGATTCTTAAAAGTCCTTTGGGGAGAGGAGAGGGTCTTCCATGCACCACTTTAAATAGTTCTGAACTCTCAAAAACCTTCCGCATATCCACACCTTTAATGTGATCTTTCCCCAGATCTTTGAGAATCTTTGCTGGGAGTGCGTGTGCGTGTGCGTGTGCATGTGCGTGTGTGTGTGCATGTGCGTGTGTGTGATTTGCTTGGGAGCAAAATCAGTCTTCTGCATGCTGGGCAGATGCTTCATCACTGAGCTCTACCTCCAGCCCAGGGAGAAGATCTTTACCAGGACTAAGAAATTGTTTTATCTTCCAAGTTAATATGTTCTGAGCCTAATACATGTCTTTTAATTTTTCCTTGCAAATGCAACAGTTCCTTCCTGAGTTCATGCATCGTTCCATGCACCTCATCATGGACAAGTGTAAAAGGACAGTTCCACTCCCAACATTCTGCCTGGAAATACTCTTGTCCACATCGACAAGTTTGATTAAATACATTTTCCAGCTTCCAAATTGCCACAGATAACAACTTTGCTAATCTTTCCACTGTTCCACAATTTAGATCTCCCTCCAGCCTCTGGTGGAACTCTCCTGCAATCTGTCGGTCTTCAAGTCCTGTTGATTCCCACCCCGGCCACCACCATCTGCCACCTGTGCCCAAAGTCAGCAGCACATATTTTAGGTTTTTGATACACAGCACCCTACTTCCAGGTAGCAATTTCTCTTTCATTTAACCTTTGCTGTACAACAAACACTCCAAACTTGGTGACCTCAAACAACAGTTTCTTTCTGGATGCTCAAGCAAACCAGGCAACCAGGTTTGTATGAGCATCTGCCCTGCTGATTCAGTGACGGGTTCTGTACAAGGCTCGAGTCAGTCAGCTGGAGGGTGAATGACTGGAAGCCTCACGATGTCCCCATGCACACGTTTGCAAGATGTCCCCATGCACACGTTTGCAAGTTGGCACTGTCTGCTGACCGCGAGACTTTGATTCTCTTGCTCACGGCTTCTCATTCTCCTGGAGACTAGACTGACTTCCATACCCTGCAGCCCCAGAGCCTCATTGAAAAGAGGGGCAAGCCTTTTGAGACCAGAGTTCTAGAACTTGCAAAGCCATCATTTCTGCCACATTCTTTTGGTCCAGGCAAATCATAGGGCCAGACTTTGTTGAAGGCTCTGGGAAATGAGCTCTACCTCTGGACAGGAGGAGTGTCAAAGTCACATCAGCAAGAAGTGGGCATCTTAGGATGAGAGGAAGTTTGTGCTCTTAAATAGTTTCTCCCATGCCAAGAATTTTTAAAATTTAAACAAGATTACAATATGACATAAGGTAAAGGTGAGTATGTTTTGTTACCTTTTAAGCATATTGTAAAGGTGAGCATGAGATTATGTGAACAAAATTATCATTATTATTATTATCATTATTTGGCACTGGGGATTGAACCCAGGGGCATTCTACCTCTGAGCTACACCCCCAGCCCTATTTTTTTATTCTTTATTTTGAAGCAGGGTCTCACTAAGTTGCGGAGGGCCTCACGAAGTAGCTGAGGCTGGCTGCGAACCCAGATCCTCTGGTCTCAGCCTTTCAAGTACCGGGATTACAAGCGTGAGCCACCATGCCCTGCCAAAATTATTTTAAATACGATAAATAGTATAACCTAGATAAGGAAATGAATGAGTGAATGAATAGGCAGACAGACACATAACACCACGTGGTGGTCTCCTAAGGACTGATGCCACTGATGATACTTATTTGACCATATGGGATCTTTTGAACAATGCAATCCTTGACTACAAGCAGAAAACAATCGCTGGACCAGGGAAGTGTGGGATCATGCATTAGTCAATAAGGATCATTTCAGTAAATTTTCAAACCACTTTTCTTCTTCTTTTTTAATAGTTTTATAGAGATATTGCAATTCTCTCATTTAAAGTTCACAATTTAAACCCAGGCGTGGTGACACACACTTGTAATCCCAGTACTTGGGAGGCTGAGACCGGAGAATCCGGGTTCATTTCATTGGAATGTTTTATTTAATGGAATTATCAACATGGTTAGTTTTTTTCATCTACAGTTGCTCTCATTTGTCTTATTCAACCCTTCTGTTCCAAATTATTTTTCTGTCCTTTCAGGTCTTATGTGTGTTAATCAGGCATGCTTGGCCGGGCGTGGTGGCGCACACTTGTAATCCCAGTACTTAGGAGACTGAGACCAGAGGATCTGGGTTCGCAGCCAGCCTCAGCTACTTAGTGAGGCCCTCCGCAACTTAGTGAGACCCTGTTTCAAAATAAAGAATAAAAAATAGGGCTGGGGATGTGGCCTGAAGGTAGAATACCCCTGGGTTCAATCCCTAGGACCACACACACACAAAAACAAACAAACAAACAAACAAAACACACATGTTTTAGTATTTCTTCCTCTCTCTTTCTCTCTTCTACTAGCTTTCTAGCTCTAACCTTTTGTGTGTGTATGTATGTATGTATATATGTACATATGTATTTATTTACTTATTTTTGTAATGGTTATTTTTGAGATTACAATTTACATCCTTAACTTGCCACAGTGTACTTTGAATTAATTATATTCATCTTCCCTTAGAAATGAATTTTAAAACCCTATTTTTTAAAATGAACACCCTCATCCTTTTTGATTAGTGTGATGCATTTCTTTCTTTTCACAGTTTACAAACCCATAACCTATTAATATCTTCTTTAAATGATAAAATGTATTTTAAAGAATTTTTAAATTTTTTAAGAAAAATTTATCTTCACTCATACAGTTATCTTCGCTCATATAGTTACTATTTCCAGTATTCTTTCTATCTTCCTCCATAGCAAATTTCCAACTTGTTTAACCTCACTGAGGCCTGAACAGCATCCCAGAGCATTTCTTCTGGGGAGCACCCGCATCTTTCAGCACTTTCAGGGCGTCCTTCCACTGTCTTCCATGAAAGTCAGCTGTCATTTTTCTCCCGAATGTAATGTCTTTCCTTCCCTGGATATTTTGTGATTTTCTCTTTGTCTTTGGTCTTCAGTTGGTTGACCAAGACATGTCCACTGCCGATTTTCTTTATATTTATCATACTTGGATTCACTGAACTTCCTGGATTTGTGGGTTGCTGCTTTTAAATTCAAGAAATTTTTAGTCGATAGTCTTCAGTTACCCTTTCTGTCTTATTTTATTTTTCCCCTTTTTCTGGTACTTTAAATACACGTATTTTTGGTTACTCGATATTGTCTCTGGGTCATTGAGGCACCATTTTTTAAAATCTTATTCTTTTTTTCTCTCTCTGTGCTTTTAGCTTGGTCTATTTCAATTCACCATTCCTCAAGTTCATTGTCTCTTCTATTTTGTTCGATCTACTATTGATTTCATCCAGTAAAATTTCCATTTTAGAGTCTTCCTTTCTCAATTCCAGAATTTCCATTTGGCCCTTTTTTTACTGTTCCTGAATTTCTCCATAAATGCCCCCATCTCTTCATCCACTAAATCCATCTTTTTCTGTGAATTGGTTCACATATGCCTTTAATATAACAGAATTTTTTTCCTTTTACAATTCTTTAAAACACAATTTACTATTTTAAGGAAAAATCATCAACAAAATATTATGAGATTTATAAAGTCTGGAGGAGCGAAATATATTGCAATACATCAAAAAGGACATATTTCATATATTTAATACTGACATATTTCATATATTTAATAATAACCATTTTCAGGATCTTGATAATTCCAACATCTGGATTATTGGGTTTGTTATTATTCACAGATTTTCTCTTAATCTGTGTCATATTCTCTTGCTTTATTGCCTGTCTCACTTTTTTTATTATTATATGTCGGATATTGGTCTAAAAGAGCAGTAGAGACTGATGAAAACGAGTATGTGCAACTTGGGTGAGGGGCTGATCAATTCGATCCAGTCAGTAGTTGAACTGTGTGGGGACAAGTTACAGATTTAATTTCTGTAGCAGGGGATTGCATTTGAGTAGAGGGAGCCAGGAGATTGGTCTCTGCTCGTCAGCCCAGGCCCTCACTCGTGTATTGTGAGAGCTGAAGTCTCTGAATGTATGAGAAAATGAGTCAAACAGGTGTCGGCTGTAACTTTGGTTCATCCCAGTTCTTCACCTCTGCCTTCAAACACTTTGAAGGAAAGTCCAGGCCTCTAGCTCTAGGAATTTCCAGGAGCCAAACCCTGTAAGCCTGCTAGACCTCAAAATCTAGGGGTGGTGTGACAGAAAGACCATGAGACATGGAAACTTACCAATCTTCATGATTTCAAGTCAGCAAGAACTCAAGACAGCAAGGTGGTGAGATCGCGAGACTTGAAGGCAGTGAGATCGCGAGACTTGAAGGCAGTGAGATCGCGAGACTTGAAGGTGGTGAGATTGTGAGACTTGAAGGCGGTGAGATCGCGAGACTTGAAGGTAGTGAGATCGCGAGACTTGAAGGTAGTGAGATCGCGAGACTTGAAGGCGGTGAGATCGCGAGACTTGAAGGTAGTGAGATCGCGAGACTTGAAGGCAGTGAGTCTGTGGAACCGTGACGCTTCCAGATGGCGAGATTTCGAAGCTTGGGAGCTTTTCTGCTTGCCCCCTTCTCTTCCAGCCTCTGTTTACCCAGCAAAATTCATGAATTACTTGGAAGAGAGGATTATTTCTGCATTGGGGGGTCCCCCCAACCAAATCTGATGATGTCACCCTCTGCACGTTTGCCAGGTTCTTCCTAGCCCAGGCGGAGGCCGCTTAGTCTCTGGCAGCCTCCCTCCCCCGTCCTCCACCCCGGTCCTCCATGCAATCCAGCGTGGCCGTCCTCCCTGCCTGGCTCACCTTGGAGAAGCTCACGGCCCTGGTGTTTTCTTCTAGACTTCTGTATGTCTATAGCTCTCCAGCGACGTGAAATCCAAGCGTGACTTTTGTTTTCTTTGGCAATTTCTAGCTGTTTTGAGAGGAGCGAAGATCTAACCAGGATCAGAACACTGGATATGCTTTTTGATACTTTTACTTGGAGCTGAATAGTTGACACCGTTGCAGATGGACACCTTTTTTCGAATTGGAGAGTCTCCCTGAGCCAAATTTTTGGGGAAAGATAAACATCTGGCTAGGTAATATCCTGCTTTAGATATGTGTATGTAAGTTTCCTTCCTGGAGCGCACTTAACAGTATTTGTTTTTCTTCTCTCTAGGAATTTCAATAGTTTAGAAATGGCAATAAAGAATTCTAGAGGCAGCTCCAAAAAGAAGTAGTTCCTAAAAGGCATTGAGGACTGTGAAGCCATTGGAGTACACACTTGGCTTGTCAAGGAAAGTCCACCAAAGACCATATCCAACAGCAACATGTCAGTGCTGCTGTGTTTGCTTCTGAAAAAAAGCCTTACAGCTTTATAGTAACTCTTTGTAATGGTGCTGTCAACTTTTACAAAAGACGAAAACTCTGGAGGAGGCAATAAGAATCAATAGATATGCAATGACCCTGGAGGTAATGAATTGAGAGGTAAACATATTCCCTATTCCAATCAAGAGGTGGGTAGCATCCTATCTTGGCATACATCTGGGCAGGGTGCTGTTTGGTTTAGATGTAGAATGTCCCCCTGAAAGAGCTCATGTATTGATGTTTAGAGTTGATATAATTATATCACAAGGCTTGTAGGCTCATCAGTGGATAACTCCATTGGAGTGGATTTATTGGGTGGTAACCTAGGCAAGTGGAGTGTGGCTGGAGGAAGTGGGTCACTAGGGGTATCCCTTAGGGGCTGTGTGTGTGTCCTTGAACCCCCTTCTAGCGTTCTCTCTCCCTTGCTTCCGGCCTCCATGATGAGAGAGCAGAGCACTTGCACTGGTTCGAGACTGGTTCGTGACTGGTTCGTGTTCTCCCCCACACACTCCATCCCCCCCCAACTTCCTCACTCCTGCTGCCATGCCCTGAGCTCCACTGATGTAACCGGGCCTAACAGGGACTGAACCCTTGAAATCTCCAGAACTGTGAGCAGATACATCTTCCTTCCTCCAAGTTGTGTGGTCAGGTGTTTTGGTTCACAGCAGTGAGGACACTCACTGAAACTGTGCCTTTAGGTCACCCCACTGTGATGGCCAAAAAGGAAGGGAACATGTCGGTTAAAGGGTAGAATGCAGATGGGAAAGCAGAAACGGGTCAGCTGGCTAAGGCGAGAGAGAGTGAACCAGCATAAGATAGAAAGTCCGACTACAGCCACCTGGAGAAGCCTCGTCCAAGATCCAGCCCAAGAGCTGAACTACTACAAAGACAAAGAACAAGACTCAAATGCTCAGGCCGTGGTCAGCGTCCCTTCACTTCCACTCCCTGGCCTGCAGACAGAACATTGGAGACCCAACATCTCACCCTGTGAGCTAATCTGTTACCAGTCAGGGTTGTTTTTTTTGGGGGGGGAGTTGGTAGTGGGGATTGAACCCAGGGGCATTCTGCCTCCAAGCTAGAACCCTAGAATCCCAGCCATTTTTTTTTTGTTTGTTTGTTTGGAAACAGGGTCTCACTAGGTTGCTGAAAGCCTCAGTATATTGCTGAGGCTGTCCTTGAACCTGCGATCCTCCTGTCTCAGCCTCCCAAGGGATTACAGGCATGCACCACCACACCGGTTTATTCTCAGTTTTAACGTATAGTGGATGGAGATGGAGTAGGGGCTCAGAGAGTGACAATAATATTTATTGAGCAATTAAACACTAAGCACTAAAAGGAAGATACCTATTTGAAAATTATCCCAATACTTGCCTATTTTGGTTTGTTTTCCCTTTGCATTCCCACAGCCTCATAAAAAGAGATCCAGGTGTGGTGGTACACACTTGCAATCCCAGTACTTGGGAGGCTGAGAGAGGAGGATCACAGGTTCGCTGCCAGCCTCAGCAACTTAATGGGATCCTCCACAACTTAATGAGACCCTGTTTCAAAATAAAAGAATAAAACAGGGCTGGGGTATAGCTCAGAGGTAGAATGCCCCTGGGTTCAATCTCCAACACCAAAAAACAAAACAAAACCCAAAAAACAGAAGAAACGAAAGCAATGACAGGTGCTTTTTAAATATTGAAACAAGACAAAAGCATTTGAGGGCGAGGTGGGTAGGATGGGGAAGGAGGTGCTTTTTAAAAGAGATACATTAAGCCAGGCATAGTAGCATACACCTGTAATCCCAGTATTTGGGAGGCTGAGACAAGAAGATCACAGGTTCAAGGCCAGCCTCAGCAACATAGCGAGACTCTCAGCAACCTAGTGAGACCCTGTTTCAAAACAAAAAATAAAATCGGGCTGGGGGTGTACCTCAGGGTAGAATGCCCCTCACCTCAATCCTCACTACCAAAAAAAAAAAAAAAAAACCCAGAAGTCCATTAGCTGGTCGCAGGGGGCACACACCTGTAATCCCAGTACTTGGAAGACTGAGACAGGAGGACAGGTTCGAGGCCAGCCTCAGCAACCTAGTGAGACCTTGTTCAAAAAAAAAATAAAATAAAAAGGACTGGGGGTGTATCTCAGAGGTAGAACACCCCTGGGTTGAATCCCCAGTACCAAACAAACAAATACAAGATATGGCTATTTATAAAGTTTTTAAGATCCAAAATTTAGCTTCTTTCCAGTTTATCAGTCAATCCATCAGTCAAAGATATTTTGAGCATCCACATTTTCACTGAAGATCCTTCCCGGAGCCCTGGGTGGGCGTTCTTTGTGCTCTGAGCTTTCTCACCATATCGCTTATTTCTTGTCTCATGGAATTTGAAGTGGTAACATAAAACCCAGGGAAAGAAACACGTTTTTAATATCTAAACCACCACGGCTAACTCAGACTTTGTGAGCCTCCAAGGCTTCGTAAAACTGGAGAATAACGTCAGCTTAGACCTCACCTCAAACCAGGAGACATTTAAATTCTGATTTACAGTCTAGGCTGGACCCACATAAGCTATCAAGAAATTTCACGTTCCATCACTTTTTAAAAATGTAACAGTAAAAAGACCAAATGTGTTCAGTTCCTTCTTGTTTGGTTGATGGAATTGCTCATGGAGTTGGGTAGGTAGAGGTGAAAGGAATAGTCTAGAACAATCTTGTTTCCTTCTCAGATTTGCCATCAAGTAACCAAACCAGCCAGGTTTGCCTCACACTCTGGGCATGTCAGTCAGGAGGGGACTCTGCCCTGGAGCCTGCGCGCACAGGACCTCCCGGGTCCTCTTCCTGTGGAGTCCACGGGGCCAAGGGGACATGCCTACCTTGAGGGTAGGGGATTGCCTTCGCTCTAGATTGTTCCCCTGGGACCCTCAATTACTTCCCAAATGGCTCCTGGTCCACTTCCAGGACCTGCACAGACCTCTGTCCCAACACTGTCCTCCCGAGTGTTGAGCCACCACTGTGTTTACTCTTTCCCTTGGGATGGCCAAAGGGCAGATGTTTGCAGAGCATGGGAACCAAGCTCTGCCACGAGGCTCGCGTGTCTGTGTGTCTGTACAGGTGCGGGCTGGGTGCCACAGAGACCAGTCACACCTAGTTGAAGGTAAGAAGACAAGAGACAAGCTGGTTGCTGGAGGTGGGCTCTTCCCAGACTGCCAAAGAATCCCAAAATGCTAAATGTGTCCCAGCCTTCTGGATCCCGATGAAAGCACATTTGTTAAGGTATGAGGCGAGAGCATATGTTGTTTAATGTTTTCAAACCTGAAGTTCTAAACTTTAAATATTTAAAAATATGTATGCGGGGTTGGGAGACAGGAAGATGGAGTAAAATACACCAAGTGCTGTGTGCAGGTATGTTTGTAGCACTTTGAACCTCACTATGATGTATAATTACGTTGCACCAATGAAAGTATAAAAACCATATGTATTTGGGTCTCCATTTATATTCTTGTTTGGGGCCCTACAAATGTCAAAGGAGTACATATCTCCCTTTCTTTGATCATAAACATCCTGAAGGTAATCAAAAATGGGCTTTTAAAGGTTCTGGAAACCTCAGGAATCTTAAACTCTTTTTATTTCTCTCTTTTTGAGTTTTAGGTGGTTACAGACAGCAGTCCAACATTTGTCCCAGTTGATAACAAAGTCATTCATTGCAAAAAGTTGCAGAATTTATAGTAAATTGTGAAATCTCCAAAGTGGAGGTATATTTTCTGAGTCCAAAAAAAGTCTGTCACTACTTGTTTCATACCCACGTTACCGATCTTATCCCTGCTGCCAGAAGATCACAAGTAATTTTTGTTTTCGTTTATACAACAAAAACTAGTTGAATTTCCATAATGCAGCCTGTTGTACCATATGCTATGTCTACACACAACTAAGTATAAAACAGTATCTTAAGAGCTGTTGTGGGGGTGAGTCTCTATTGTGGTGGGAGAGGAACGCTCAACTACGAAATCCACAACATCTACCCAGAGGTTGCTAAACCTCAGGTTTGGAGGAGGACCGAAGGACTCTGTAGCCTATTGCCAGCATTGGCAGAAGAAATGAAAATAGACCCAGCCACATCACCATAAATTTCGCATCAGGCAAAAGATCCTAAGAACTTCTCAAAAAATAAATCAGAAGCATAAAAAGAATCAGAATGGTCCCAGACATTTTAACAGTAATGCTGGACCGATGCTATTAAAATTATAAGGAAAATTATTTCCAACTTAAATTCCACACCTGGTCAAACTATTCATATGGTATAAGGACAGACTAACTGTGTTATCAGACATGTAAGTTCTCAAAATATACACACTCACAGGAGGATACTGGAGAAGGTGCTTCATTTTAAAAAGCAAATAAAGCCGGGCGTGGTGGCACATGCTTGTAATCCCAGTACTTGGGAGGCTGAGACCGGAGGATCTGCGTTCACGGCCAGCCTCAGCTACTTAGTGAGGCCCTCCGCAACTTTGTGGGACCCTATTTCAAAATAAAGAATAAAAAATAGGGCTGGGGGTGTAGCTCGGAGGTAGAATGCCCCTGGGTTCAATCCCCAGTACCACAAAAAATAAATAAAATAAAATAAAATAAAAAGGAAATAAACCAAGAGGAATATAGACACGAAGCCCAAGTGGTAGGAAATTCAACATGAAAAAGATAAAAAAAAAAGATCCCCAAGATATGACAGGCTCATGGAAGACTTTTTCCAGGCCACCAAGATATTATGAAGCAAACAAGAGATGGATGTTTTTATTATTTTATTGGTGCAATGTAATTGTACATCATAGTGAGATCCAAAGTGATAGAAGCATACATGCACACATCCTTGGCGTAGTTCCCTCCATCCCCCCCTTTCCTCCCTCCCATACATGTTGGTGAGATCGGGAGTGAAACCTTGTAGGAACACACCCATATTTGAACTGGTTCCTTCCTCACTTCTCAATTCTCATTTTTCCCCTTGCTGTTTCCCTCCCCCAATCCTCTTCTACTATCCTTCTGGTTTCTTTCCTTATTTGACTGAAGAACCTTTTGCTTCCTGTTTTTGTTCTGTCTTCCACTTATGAGAGGAAACATAGGACCCTTAACTTTCTGGGACTGGCTGATCTCAGCATCATATTCTCTAATTCCATCCATTTTCCTGCAAATAGCACAATCTTGTTCTTTATGGCTGAGTAAAATACCATGGTGTGTATAGACCACATTTTCTTTATCCATTCTTCTGTTGATGGGCATCTAGGTTGGTTCCATCATTTGGCCATTGTGAATTGTGCTACTATAAACATGGGTATGGATGAATCGCCCTAGTATTCTTATGTCAGTCCCTTTGGAAAGCTATCAAGGAGAGGTAGAGCTGGGTCATAGGGTGATTCCATTCCTAGTCTTTTGAGGAATGGCCATACTGAAAAAGAGAAGAATTTGATCAACGAGAAGGCATTGCCCAAATTACCTTGAATTGCTCAAGTCCAGAAGTCTGTGCACCTTTCTGACGAGGTAGGACTTATCTTTGTTTTACAGACAATGAAACTCAGGTGCATGGAGACAGATGTGCACAACTGGATTCCACAGTTAATGGCACCTTCTCTTGAGTTGTCAATCACTTGTCACCTGCTTCCTGATGCAGGGTCCTCATGGGTTTCAGATGCAGAGGGAGGTCAGATTGTCCAGTATGGGTCTCATCCCATTATATCACTTGGTGCCTCTTGAGCACAGACACTGTGGACTCCTTCCACAGTACTCAATCCAGTTCCATTTCTGGAATGACCAAGCCCCGTCAAAGGAAATCCTTACCACTTTTTATACTTTGACTTGTTATCAAAATGGCCTCCCAGACTGGCTTCCCGTGCACGTACAGCATGGTGACCCGACAGCTCTCTACTGTCAGTGATGGTCGTGCAAACCAGTCCAGCAAAACACCAACCAAGGACAGTTTATTTGCTGGCAGTGCACACAACTTTCCACACAAGTAGGTTTCTTTTTCAGGTCAATTAAACTTGTGTTCAATAAAATCACACTGGAGACGGGAGGGCTGGGAACGGCAGTTATTGATTGCATCTTGGTGACATCTAGAGAGAGGCTCTCCTTGTTGAACTTGATTAAAAATCACTTCCAAATCTAAATTCCCACCATGCCCCATCATTTTCCATTATTTCCATCCACCTTCTCTCCTCCCTCTGCCCCACGCCTCGGAGCCTGCGGACCGAGGGTTCTGCTGAAGATGTCGCAGTTGTGCGCGCTTTTCAGATTGTACAGTGCTTAATTGAAAGACAGCCTGACCCTGGCATGGACCAGGCACCGCTGGGAAAAGTGATAAATGCTTTCCTTGTCAAGGTAAGTAAAAAATTAGAACCAAGAATTGTAGCGCTTTATTTTACTAGCATCTTCATGGAATGAACTCTTCAATGCGAGTTTATCTTCCATGGCTCCAAATCGAGCTGCATCTCTTACCTTTCCCAGGTTACTTAACTTCTCAAAACTTCCACTTCTCAACTATAAAATGAAGATAATGCTGTTTGTCTCACCCAGTATTGCAGTAAGTGACCATGTATTTTGTGCCCTGACTTACAATTCCCGTCACACTTTCAGTACATTTTGAATGTTAGTTCACTTGCCCTAGAAAGCGTCGAACTCTGAAAGGAAAACTGTCTTCCACTTCCCTGACTTGACAGCAAATATGTCACCTTAACCCCTCAGCCCTGGGCTGGCCTCATGTGCTAAGAAAATGATCATCTCACATCCAAAGGCAGAATACTTAGCTAGATACAGTTCATAAAACAGTTACACACCCAAACTGGACAAAAATGAAATTACCTTACCCTCCAGATTTTTTATGTTTTCCAAAGAATATACGAACATCAGAATTTTTAAAAATGGTTGTCACAAATTCAGTTATATTGTAAGCAAAATAGTGTGCGTGTCCACAGCAGTAATCTATCTCTGTCATTGCACAGTGCAAAACCTCAGAGAAAGGGAGGCGCTGTGTTCGAATTGTGATTCTCCTACTCATGAACTGTGTAACCTTGAGGAAGACTCCTCTCAATTCCGTGCCTCAATTTCCTCATCTATAAGAAGCACGTAATACCTTCCTTCAGAGGCAAGCACCTGGTTTGTGCTAAGTCACCAAATGGTAGCAGTTATTTTTATCAATACTCATCATAACTCGGGCAGGATCCTCATTTTGCCCATCAAAATTAAAATCGAGTTACACCATGCATTAAAACAATTCAGGCATTTCTGCTCCTCTCCAGACAAGATGCTTCTTCAAATTGATTTATGCTAGTGAAAATGAGATTAATTCCATGGATACATTCTTCCAACAGGTCCCATTATTTACTTGTATTGATCATCTATGATTATCAAGTTCATACTATTGGATAGACCTACTGGAAGAAGAGAGGGGGCACCAACATGCACCATCTATTCTATGCAAGGCATCTTGCTAATTGCTTCAGCGGACATCAGTGATGTTCTTTGTTGCTACCAAAAACTATATGAGGGAGGAACTAGACTGCCCTTTCTTAACCCCCAAGGAAACTGAGGCATGTGGTAGTTAACTGCATTGCTGATTGTAAATAGCGAAGCCTGGATTCAAATGGAGCATGCCAGATTTCAAAGCTTACACCCTCCATTTCATGGGATAGGGAAGTCTTCCTGCAGAATTACAAAGACTAGGGAGCAATCTGCAGTGTGTGTGTGTGTGTGTGTGTGTGTGTGTGTGTGTGTGCGTGTGTGTGTGTTTTGCAGTACTGGGGATCTGAACCCAAGGCCTCCAGCATTCTAGGCAAGTGCTCTGTTGCTGAGCTATATCCCCAGCCCAGGAATCTATATTTTAAGAACATATTTCTTCAGAGCCCTATGAGAAGCAAAAAATCTCTGTTTATGTTCTTGTGAGGGTAACATGTTCTCCAATGTACTGGTTCCCTTTTACTTAGCCTTTTCCAAGTCCTTGAAAAAAATGAATCAGTATCAGAATATATCTTCTAGTTGATGATGGAAAGTGAGTTCATCAAAATGCACAAATGTTCCTTAATTATGATGGGATGTTCTATCTAACACTCTATCTGAAAGTGTCACCTTCTTTCTCGCTCCTTCCTTCCTTCCTTTCCTCCTCTTTGGCTGGTCCCCTGGCTCTATAGGATGTACATACCCTTGAAGTAGGGTAGAAGAAATAAAGACAGGTAGAAAGGAGACACCAGGAAGACAAGGAAAATACAACTTTAATCTAAAAGCCTTGTGCTAAAGTTCCTCATGTTTTCACCCCCAAGCCGATTTCTTTCCCAGGCCTGTCACTTCCAAATTTCTGGGAAATCTGCAAATCTTACCATAAATTCACCCATTTATGAAATTGCCTTGTGTTCTATTAATTATTAATCTGTCTAATAAATAGATTAAGTAAAGCTAGATACCATATTTTAAGAAACCTGTAATCTAGGATACTTTCCAGCATTATCTGTTGATCAGGTAATAGAGGCTACATCAGCCTAAGGATCCTGGGGATCGCCCAACCACCATAAACCACTTTGTGATCGACAGACTCATGTCATCCTCATATACCTTCCCACTCCCACCCCTCTCTAAAAGAAGAGCCCAGGACCCCAAAAACATCTCTCACTCTCTAAATGGCCTGCATTCTCTCTTGAGTGTGGAGTCCTTGCTTTCCTAAATAAATATCTGTGCTCTGACACGTCCTTCAGTTTCTTTCTACATTTGTCAAGGACCCCACTCACTCTGAGTTGAGGTTCCCCTCTCCAGGAACTCCTCAGACATCCTCCAGTGACACCCACTATAAAGAGAAAATTAGAATATTTTATGAAAACATATTTTCTTTGACCAGAAAGGGGAAATAGATGCTGCTTTCCCAAGAGGTCAAAACAAGTGCTCTCTGAGCTGAGCTGAAGCAAAGCCTTCAATCTGGCATAATACTTATGGGAAGTTTTCATTCTGTTAAACACACACACACACACACACACACACACACACACACACACGTGTCTGATCAAGTTCAGACATGTCCAGCAGGTCTTTATTCAGAAGGTATAATAGAAAGAAAATTTGTATAATTGTCTTATTTACTTGCTCTAGTCTTCCTTGGAATCCCACAGACAGGGACTTTTATCTTCATTTTACAGATAAGAAAACTGAGACTCAAAAACTGGTATGTTTCCTTTTAATAAAAAAAGTCCTGGTGGGTAGAAGAACTGGGGACTGAATCCTATATTTGACTGACTCAAATTAAAAGTAACTTTAACTCGTTGTACACCTATCATATGCCAAGTAATTTATAGAATGGCCTCTAATCCTGACAATGATATTACAAGGAAAGTGTTATTCTTTCTATTTTTAAACATCAAGAATCTGAGGTGTAGGTAGGTTAACTCGCTTTTGCAGAGCTGCACCACTAGTGAGAAGCGGAGCCGCGGTTTTAGCCTTGGCCTGTGGAACTCCAGAGCCCTCACTTCCCAGGCCTGTGTGTCTCCTGACAGAGAAAGTGGTCACACTGGACTCAGTAATACAAATTACAGTGGACGTAGAAACCGAGAGAAATGACAGGACAGTACACTGCCTCGAACTTCATGTCAGAATAGACGTTGGGGCTAGCATTGATGTGCAATTTGAGAAATAAATTTGGGGAAATGGAAAAATAGGAAGAAATAGTCAATGGACAGAGAAAAAGAAGAACCAAAAATTTCCAAAGAAAAGTTGTGACAGGACAGCCATAGAGCCGAGTCAACTAAAAAGACAAGCATCATCTACTGATGTCCGTAACCCAAGGACAAAGGGACAAAGGAGAGAAAGGACCGGTGAGGGCCTAGGTTGATCTTCCACTGACACAATGACGTGCCCAAAATGACCAGAGTGCTTTTGTGGGTAACTGTGGGGAAATATATTTTAAATCAAATAAAGAAAAACCATTAAAAATAAATA
This sequence comes from Glis glis, assembly GCA_004027185.1. NCBI lineage: Eukaryota > Metazoa > Chordata > Mammalia > Rodentia > Gliridae > Glis > Glis glis. The sequence goes on along the minus strand of PVJS01000154.1, from coordinate 41,221 downwards.
ATTACAGGGTACAGGGTCAGCAGGCAACCGTAGCACCTGCCTCGGTTCTACCTCTGCCTGTGTTTTCATTCTAGAAAGAGGAACTCTGTGTTTTAATACAGTGTTAGTCAGCTTTCCATCACTGCGACAGAATACCTGAGAAAATCAATGTGGAAGAGGAAAGATCTCTTTTGACCCATGGTTTCAGAGGTTTCCACACCTGGTCGGCTGGCTCTATTGCTCTGGGTCAGAGGTGAAGTAGAGCTTCATGGTGGAAGGCGGCGCCTGGGGGAGGAAAGCTGCTCAGCTCATGGCAGCCTGGAAGCAGAGAGGGAGGAAGGGACCAGGTGTAGGCCCCAAGGGCACCCCCTCAAGGACTCACTCCATTCAGCTTGGCTCCATCTCCTCCAGTTCCCACCACTCCCAAGAGTCCAATCAATCAGCTACGAACCTATCAATGGACTGATCCATACATGAGGTTGGAGCCCTCATGATGCAGTCACCTCCCCAAAGCCCCACCTCTGAACACTTCTGCACTGGGGAACAAGCCTCCCACACATGAGCCTTTAGAGGACATTCCAGATCGGAAGCATGACAAGCACTGATTTCAGTGACTGGCCCCTGAGTCCCCCTAAGAGGACTCAGCTCCCCCTAGGAGCATGGGAGACTATTGTAGGATCCCAAAAGTTGTTAGCCATGAAGTGCTAGGTTGATGCTGAAATATTTTGTGGGAGGAAACTTATGAAGAGAATGAAAAGGGTACAGGAATGGAGGACAGGTGGCAAAGAGATATAAAAATGATGGGGAAAAGAAGAGAAGTGTAAAGCAAACTGCATCTGTATATACATATGGTTGGAATTGGAGTTAGATTAGAAATTACTCAGAGGCTAATTAGTGCTCAGAGAGAATCCCTTTGTCACAGGCTGGATGTAAGCACTTTATCTCCATGAACAATGGGGGCGGGCTGTGCTGCCTTAGGGTAGTGAGTAATGGCCTGAGCCATCTGTGCCTGCTCTCCTGCACCAGGGACTGGGGCAGAGGGGAGCCTCTCTGCATGGGATCCGTGCCACCCTGGATAGGGCATGCTGCACATCTCCTCTGCCTGCCCCAGGGCCTTACCAGAGTGAAGACCCCCATCTTACACTAAGGAAGAAGGTTGTCACTGGGAAGAACCTGAAATCACTGCCTTAGAAAGATTTTCTTTCCTTGCTTTTTGTTTCCTTGCCTTTCCTTTCCTTTCCTTGTCCTTTCTTTTCTTCCCTTTCTTTATTTTTAAAACTATGTGAAAGTAATAGGCATTGGTCTTTGAAGAAGAAATATAAGAAACAGATACAGAGTGGAACTGCTTAAAATAAAGGTGAAAAAAGATGAGAAAAGTTATCATAGGTGAGAAATATGGGGGAGGAGGAAGAGGAGGAGGAAGAGGAAGTAAAGGAGGAGGAGTAAGTGGAGGTGGAGGAGGTAGAAGTGGAGGAGGAGGAAGAGGAGGAGGAAATAGAAGAGCAGGAAGAGGAGGAGAGGGAGAGGGGGAGGAGGAGGGAGAGGAGGAGGGAGAGGAAGATGAAGTGGAGGAGCAGGAGGAGGAGGAGGGAAGGTCTGTTTGGACTCAGAGTTTGGGACTGTTTGGTCCACGGTCAGTTGGCCTCATTACTCTTGGACCTGTGGTGAGGGAGTACATCATGGCAGGAGCACATGGCCAAGGAACCTGCTCACCTCACGACTCCCTGTAAGCAAAGAGAGAAAGGAAGGGGCAGGGTCCCACAATCCCCTTCCATGGCTCACAGCCAGTGATCTAACTACTTCTCACTAGGCCCACCTCTTAAGGGTTCCGCCACCTCCAACTGCACCACAGGCTGGCAACCCAGCCTGTAATACATGGGCTTTTGGGGAACATTTATCCAAGCCACAGCACAGAGCCAGCATTTACTTGCCGCTTTCATTCCACGCACCAAGCATACATACGCATGTATACATATTTAATATAGCCCTACTTCATGATGTACATCTTAATTTTTCTTTTTGAAGATATTGTTTTTGTTTTGTTTTGTAGTTTTCTTATGCTTCCTACATTGTCTCAACTTCCTCAGAGTTCCTCTTTTATGTTTTTTTATTGATGTCTTTTTTTTTCATGTTAAGGTTTTTTATGCTTTTATTGTCACTGTAATTGGGCTTTCAGGAGGAGGCTGAGATCAACCCAATCTTGTGATCAATTTGCTATGTTTTGTTTTCTTGTTTTGTCTTGTTTTTTGTTTTTTGTTTCCTTTTTCTTTTCTTTCTTTCTTTTTTTTTTTTTTTTGTGTGTGTAGCACTGGGGATTGAACCCATGGCATTCTGCCACTGAGCTACACTCCCAGCCCTATTTTATTTTTTATTTTAAAAGAGGTTCTCACTAAGTTGCAAAGGCCTGCTGAGGCTGTCCTTCAACCTGTGATCCTCCTGTCTCAGCCTCTCAAGTACGGGGATTATAGGTATGTGTCACTGTGCTTAGCTATCAAGAGTTCAGAGGTGGTATTTCAAATTGGTTAGGAAAACCTGAATTATTTAATAAGTGGTGTTGAGGAATTTGCTAACTAACTTGGATTCGTATGTACTATTGTAAGAAAGGAAAGCAATCTTTTCTATTGAATTTACAAGATCACATAGAAACTGGTAGGCTTCCATTTTGTAACTGTAGCCTACGCATTCATTTTGTAATTTGCACACATGTCTGCATGTTCCACTCCCAGATGTACTGGTTTCATGTTTCTCCTTTTGTAAAATCTGCCCAGTGAAAATTAGCCAACTGGATTAGATTGTAAAGCCATACTCCAGCCAATGGGGAACGGCGCAGTGGCCTTTGTGTTAGGGAATAAAAGGCCAAGTGAACTGCCCACCCAGTGTGCTTGCTGTACCAGTTTTATGGTGGCTCTTTCTCCCTTCTGTGCAGATGTAAATTGCCTTGCCGAGTTACTTTTGATTCATGAGTTTTTATTTGTGGCTCTTCTAAAATGTGTTTCTAACACTATTTCCCAAAATAAATATTTAAATTTTTAAAGGTTAAAAGAAAATAATACATACATTAACTTCAACTTATAATTGGAAAGATGTTTTAAGGATGGCACATAAAACAAAAACCATAAAGAAAAAAATTAGTAGATCTGAATAGTTAAAAGTATAAGCTTTCTAAACGAGAAAATAAAATAAAATGACAGAGTAGACATTTGTTTCTAATATACATGACAGATATGTCCTTAAAACACAAAAAAACTTCTATGAATAAGAGAAAAAGAAAAGAACCTAATTTTAAAATAGGTAAAAGACATGAAAAGGAAATATAAATGATGAATTAAATTATTACAGATCTTCAAACTTCTTTGTAACTGATAAATTTTAATTAAAACCATATACTTTCATCCTATTGACTGGCAATTCTTTTCCTTTAAGGACAATACCCAGTAAATGACAATGGCACAGGGAGCTGATTATTCTCACCGAAATGTAAATGTGGTTTAACATTGTGTAGGGCAGTGTAATAATCTGCATATCAATAAGAATTTAGCAGGACTGTATATTAAACTTTAAATAAATATATAATATCCCCTATAACCAGCAAATCAATTTCCAGAAAATTTTCCTTGGAAATTATTAAGAATGTGTGCAAAGATTTTTGTTATAAAAATATTAATCACTGTATTGTTTATAATAGTAAAAAAATAGAAAAACATGAGCAATTGCAAATTGATAAAAACAAAACAGTCTTTAGTCTACTATGAATAATGTTGTTGAATTTTTTTTGTCATAGAAAAATACTGGTTATATATTGCAAGTGAGACCACTAAAACCACAACATTTTCTGTAGAGCATAAAACCATCATGTGAGAATACAAGTGAGTGTCCATGTGCTTATGGGGGAATGGTCTGCAAAGAAGCCCATGTGGGAATCCCACCAGGATCACCTGTCAGTGTCGAGAATAAAGGGGTTTTGTGTTTCTTACCACCGTTTTTCAATGTTCTATAACAAATGTGTATTTCTGTTTTAATTAGTAGAAAAACAAAGGATTTTTATTTTTAAAAAAATAGATCTGATCCAAAATAGTAATAATGTAAAACACTTAAGAAGAAATATGAAGAACCCACTTTGCAACCAACTTGTAAAAAACAAATTTTAAGAGGAAGATCCATAAAAGAAAACTTTTAGGTAGGGATTCTATGGGGAAATATGTAATTGTACAGAAAGTCACACCGTTTTTAAAATGATCCACCAAGATGCATTCTTTTGGCTATTCACGTTGAAATAGTTTCCCTTTCTTGTTTTTTCACGGAATCCCTGGGATTATTGAGAGTATAGGGGAACTGGAACTTAAATACTCTTAGTGAATTTGTAGATTTTTACTGCCTTTTTAGAGAATGTTTTCCCAAAACTTAATAAAAGCCTTAACCTTTGAATCAATACTCCCCCTATGAGGAACTTGCCTAAAGGAAATAATTGAAGATATGTACAAATATTTAGTTATTAAATCGATAACTTTATAATAAATGAAGCAAATAACCTATGCTGGATTCATTAAATCCATTGATTACCTAAGTTATGTTTTGCCCATACAAGTGTAATATAGTCAGAAATTTGAGGAGGTTTTATAGAAGATATATAGTCAGGGTTCCGTCAAGAAAACCGAAGCCAAGCAAGCTATTTCAAATAGACATAATTTATTTTAGGGAATCGTTACATTGTTATTGGAAAATTGAAAGAGCAAAAGGGAATGTTGAGATTACCAAGACCTCCGTCTTTTCTTACCAGACCTCAGAAGTTCTTTAATAATAGAAGGAAGCATCCAGCATTCCCAGATCTCAAGGAACAAGAAGGGGACAAGGGTGTTCACAGACGTGGTGCTGGATGACAACACTAAACAATGAGATTTCTTGTTCAGCCCAGGGATCACTTCTGGGCAGGAATCTTTAGCATAAGACACAACAGAGCAAAGCCTGAAAATTCAGGACCCAAACTGTCTTCATTTGGAATCTGTGAACAGAAAGAAAGGTTGAGGTGTTTTCTAAAGGCCCTGGAACTGAGGGTGGGCATGCTCAGACTGTGACCGGTGGACACGCTGTCCTTCTCTGTAGGAACGTTTCCTAAATCATTATTGAAGTCAGCTGTGTGGCTTATTATTTGCATGGGATCTTATGTTTTGAGTTTTCTAGATGTTATAGATGGATATTTTGGATTTGGGTGCTGCCCTGTTTATACCCATTCCTTACAAAAGTAACTTCGTGACTTGTAGTGAAGCCATATGTCCAATAGGAGAGTAGATTAGCTCATCCCTGAACTCTGAGTAAGTCTGGGCCTGCCCAAGACCTGCTAGATGACCAATACCAGGTTCACTTGTTGATGTGCATATTGAACCAAAGTAAGTTGCCATTAGTGCATCTTGAGAGTCAGAGGTGGAACATTAGAATTTTAAAGAATAGACAATTCTTAGACGTTGATATTTTTTCATCAAGAACTGTGTATGTTTCCACTGCTAAAGAAATACCAGCAGGGTTGATGGGAGATATTTCTGACATAGTATAAATGCTCACTGCTTTGGAAGAGCATGTGTCATTTCAACTCAGGCTGTGCTAAGGGCTCTTGATTGACCATCTGCATTGCTATCAACAATGGGATGCTGATGGGCATATCTTGCCTCTTCCTTGAATCCATAGTTAATCCTAGTTTCAAACATAATATTGTTTGTATTAGGAGAGAGGGTCAGGTGTTGGAAGCTCATGGAGTGGTATATGGTAAAAGGACAAACAGGACCAAAGAAATTTCCATTTGAAACTATGAAGTATGTACCCATATTTGCAGACGCCTTGCAATTCATGAGATCATCATTTGTACCACTGTGGGAAGTTAAGTTGAGCTCCTTAGAGAGGTGCATTAAGAAGTTAATGCCTTAAGGCCAAGACAACTTCTCCTCATTGACTTAGATAAGACAGTAAAAGAAAATCAACAGCTGTGAACTTAAAATACAACTAAATTAATGAATGTGATCCATCAACAGGAAGGTGTTTCTTAGTAAATGAATCCAGGTCTAGCATCTTGGAGAGTCGATCCAGCAGGTTCATATGTAGCTAAATAAAGCCTCCCTGTTCTAGAGAAAGGAGTCATAACATTAACTCTGTGTGTGTGCGTGTGTGTGTGTGTGTGTGTGTGTGTGTGTGTGTGTGTGTGTGTTGGGGGGGGGGATATAGAATTGCTCAGCTGCTACCAGACTCTCATTTCTTCCATCAAGGAGAAAGTGTAGTGGGGAATATCCACAAGAGAAAAATAAAAACCAAAAGAGAAGAAAACCAGCCAAGTCAACCTACTCTACATTTTGCAGCTTTTGTGGAGAAATAATTTTCAATATCTATTAGAAGAAAAAGCTTACCCTGGAATTTTTAAACTTTACCAACAAAGAAGGAAGGAAGGGAAGGAGAGAGGAAGGGAAGAGAAGGGGAAGAGTTAATTTACTAAAAGCTGGGAACTGATACCAGGTAGTTTCATGTAGATTAACTAACATTGAAATTTCACAAAAACCTAAAATTTACATTTTCATTTTTTCCATTTTTTAAGACAAAAAATGGCACATGTTGTTATGCTTAAAGGCAAAGAGTTTATTAAGTGGCAGAGCTGGAGTTTAACCTGGATCTGTGTGACTTCAGGATCTGTATTTATTCTACTTTATTATAATAGAGTTGCAACACGAAGCCCATGGCTGTGCACATGTGTGGACAGGGAAACAGAGCTTCAAGGAGAAGTGAAATTTGGCCTCAGTCTTGAAGGGGGTCAGGTGCGATTAGACTATAACAAGCAAGAGATTCATCAAAAGTGTGCTTCAAGAGAACTTGGCAGCCTTAAGTAATTTCATTGGACATGAAGAAAGCTAAAAAATTGATGGCCTAAATGGCCATTTTCAGAAGTTATATATATGAAAAAAAGAATAAACTCAGAGAAAGAGGCAATGATAAAGAGGAGAGATGAATGAAATGCCCCCCCCAAAATATTTTAAATCAACAAAGTCGAAAGTTGGTCCTTTGAAACTAAAAATGAGGCAAATATTTGGCAATTTTTCAAGAAAATAAGAGGAGCATAAATAGACAATATTACCTATTGCAAAAGAGACCATCACCACAGATAATATACTAAGAATGCTATCAGCAGCCATGTGTCAACATTTTGAAACTTACATAAAATGGGCAAACTTATAGAAAGATCTAACTAACCAGAAATGACTCATGAAGAAATAAAAAGTTTATAAATTCTACATTTATTGAAGAAACTTATAATTAAATACTACCCACAGAAAAAGGTCTAAATCCAGATGATTTTATAGGAAAGTTCTATAAACTATCAAGGAACAGATAAGCCCAAACAGTAAAAGGATAATAAAGAGAAATATTTCCCATATTATTCTTTGAGGACAGCATAATTCTCATTCCATACTCAGATTAAAACATTCTGAGAAAGGAATATTACTAACCCATTTCACTTGTTAATATAAACGCAAAACTCCTGAACAGGATATTTGAAAACTGAATTCGATAGCATATATAAAAGATTATCCAGCATAACCAAGTAGGGCTTTCACACCAAAGCAGGTGGCTTTAATGGTTAAAAAAAGTCCTTAATATAATTCACTCTATCAGAAGGATAAAAAGCATTTAATCATATGACAGATGCTAGAAAAATACTCAATGAAATTCAATACTAAAATTAAATTAGAACTTCTTTAAAGTGATGAGATTTATTTTTAATGCCCCTTAGCAAACATCTCCATAAATTTAGAAATACTAGAATTATTTTCTTAGAAATCAGGATTCAGTGCAAGCTAGAGAGTAGTGAGGATACTAAAGGGACTCCAGACAATAGCGGAGAAGCCTCAGTGGAGTCAGGGAAGTGGTCTAAGGGAAGGGGAAGGGGAAGAATGAAGCTCATTAATGGAATTACTACCATCGACTATGTGTACATATGAGAATATACCAACGTCAATCTTAGTATTGGAGGGGAAGGGGAAGCGGGGGGTGCACCAAGTGCTGTGTGCATGTATGTTACTGCAACTTGATTTTCATTGTGATGTGAGACTATAATGCACCAATAAAAGCACATTTAAAAAATAAATAAATCAGGATTCATTTTATCATAATCCTATGTAATATTGAATAAGCTATCTTAGCCAATGTAAAAAAGTATGGAAAAGAAATTAGAGTCACAAGGATTGAAGAGAAGGAAGTAAAATTGCCATTATCTACAGATTATGTGGTAATTTATGAAGAAAACCCAAAATAACTTCTAGAAAATTTATTTAAAATAACAGACATGCTTAATATTGTCTGGTAAATAGATATTTGTGTATGTTTTTGTATGTTTGCATATATTCATATATATTCAAAGATCACTTGCACTTCTAGACAATAGCAAACTAGAAAATATAAAAAGGTGTCATTTACAATAGTCTCAGAAAATATCAATAATTAATGACTAATGCTAGCAAAATATATGCAAGATGAGAGATATTATAAAAATAGGGCCTCCTGATCACTAGGCAAGCACTCTGCCAACTGAGCTACATCCCAAGCCCCCAATTAAATAAATAAATAATGAAGAGAGAGGGTATGTTTCTGGACGAGGAGACTTCCTACAGAAATTACTGTTCCCAGATTGAACTATGGATTCAACTTAATTCCAATTAAAATGGCAACAGGGTTGGGTTGTAGGAGGCTTTGGTAGAAATGTATAGTACAGAACTCATATTAAAAGTAGAAGGCTGGCCGGGCGTGGTGGCGCACGCTTGTAATCTCAGTACTTGGGAGGCTGAGACAGGAGGATCACAGGTTCGAAGCCAGCCTCAGCAACTTAGGCCCTCCGCAATTTAGTGAGACCCTGTTTCCAAATAAAAAATAAAATGGGTATGGGGGTATAGCCTGGAGGTAGAAGGCCCCTGGGTTCCATCCCCAGTACCACAAAAAATAAAATAAAAGTAGAAGGGCACTGCTGAGAAGAATTATGAGGAGAGCCTGGGTGTGGTGGCACACGCTTATAATCCCAGTACTTGGGAGGCTGAGACAGCAGGATCACAGGTTTAAGACCAGCCTCAGCAACTTAGCAAGACCCTCAAGAACTTAGCAAGACCCTGTTTCAAAATAAAAAATAAAATCGGGCTGGGGGGTGTAGCTTAGAGGTAGAACGTCCCTGGGTTCCATCCAAAGGAAGGAAGGAAGACAGGAAAGGAGGGAGGGAGGGAACTCTGAGGAGGAGCACATGGCTTATTTACATGTCAGGGTTCATTATAAAACTACAATAATTAACGCTATATGATATCAGTGAAGGAATAGATAAATTGACTGGCGGAATAGACTAGAAGGACCAAAAATATATCCTCAAATATACAGAATTTTGGATTAGTAAAAATATGGCATGTCTGATCAGTAAAGAAAACTTAAGTTTTATTTGATAAATGGAGCTGGGGTGGGGTATCTAAGTGGAAACAGACCCAAATGGAACCCTATACCACTTCATGGCCGAATATTAACTGCAGAAGAATCACGGGTTTAAATGCAAAAGCAGAGTTTTAAAACTCTTAGCAGAAAATAAAGAAGAATACCTTTTAAATCTTGAGGTGAAAAAATATTTTTAGATAGGACATCAAAAAAGGATGACTATAAAGAAGACATATATCTTATTATATTAAAATTAAGAAATCTCATTCATCCGAACCATTATAAAGTGGAGAAAGGACATAAACTTGGAGAAGATATTTGCAATGCACACAACTAACAAAGGAATAATATCAAAAGCATATAAACCGGGCTTGATGGAGCACACCTGTAACCCAGTACTTGGAAGACTGAGACAGGAGGATTGCCGGCTCAAGACCAGTCTCAGCAAGTTAGTAGGACTCTCAGCATCCTGGTGAGACCCTGTTTTAAAACAAAACAAAATAATAATAATAATAATAATAATAATGATAATGATACATCTTTTAAAGGGGCTATGGATATAGTTTAGAGTAGAATGCTTCTAGGTTCAATTGCCAGTGCCAAGAAAAGACCATATAAAGAATGCCTATAAATCAATAAGAAAAGCATGGTTTGATCTAACAATGGGTGAAGACATGAGCAGGCCTTTTAGAACAGGATGTAACTGATAAACATTTGAAGATATGTTCGACACCATGAGTGATTTAGGAAATGCAAGTCAAGGCCCGAGGAGATGCCATTTTACACCCATTTAATTGGCTAACAATAACAAAATCCTTGCTGGGAAGGGTGCAGACCATAGGATCTCCTTTATATTGTTTGTAGGAGTAAACTGACAGAACCACTTTGGAAAACAGTTTATCATTATCTCTAAAGTTAAACGTTCACGTATCTTATGACAAATAGCTCCACTCTTCAGTATGCCCCAAGAGAAACTCTTGCACATCTACAACAGGAAATGTATATATAAGAATGTGCGCTGGAACACAGTTCACAATAACAAAAACCTGCAGTAATCCAACAACCCGTCAACAGGAGGGGAGATGAATAAATTGTGGCATGTTCCCACAATGAATAGCATATTATACGTCTAGAAAAATAAAACTACTGCGGCGTACAATATTATGATGAGTTCCCAAAGTCCTCCTGAGTTACATTTAGCATATCGTTTCTATAAAGTAAAAAAAAAAAATATGTTGTGATGAGTTTCCAAAGTCCTTCCGAGTTACATGTAGCAATGATGTTGTTTCTAGAAGTCACGAATAGGAAAACATGTTATGTACCTGAATGCATACATAGATACATACATACATCTCTGTACACATATACACAAATTGTCATGAGTAGACAAGAGAGGTAAACAAGGACATGAATCAACATAGGAACCAGGATGATGGTAACGTCCAGAGGGAGGCCAGCGGAATGGGATATGGAAGAGAACACATGATCATGTGTCGACCATTTTTAAGGTCTTGACTTTAATTCTGAGTTGTGGTTTCATGGGTAATTATTACAGGATAGAAACTAATGAATAAATAAATACTGGGTGGTACATGGATCAATGATGAGAATGTGTCACGAAGAACTAAGGATTATGATTAATCTGTGTCCTCATAATTAGGGAAGAACAAGGAATACTTTATAGATCTCTGGAGCAGCTTGAGCCACAGAACTTTTCAAGATGATGGAATTGTTCTGTATCTGAACTGTGCAGCACAGTAGCCACTAGCCCATAATAAGCATTCACAACGTGGCTAGTGCAACGGAGGAACTAAATAAATTTTCAACTACATTTAACATGAATTAATTAATATTTAAATATTAACAGACACATAGTATGAATGACTTTTGGTGGGGGGGGAATAAGTAATGTCTTAGGATCTGTGAGCGAGTTTATCTCACTTAAATAAATGGTTCTTCGTGGGAAGTAGCCAAAAAATAAGACTGACCAAAGACATACGCTGCTAATCTGGTGGAAAATCCAGTTTCCAGGGTGTAGTTTGCACTTTCTTCTTCCTCTGAGTCTACTCGGAGGGGCGCAAGAAACTTGTTCAGGTCATAAAACCAAACTGCCTGCTTACAATATTCATTCATCATTTATTTTTTTTCTTTCGCCCTCCCGCGTCCTCAGTTTCGGTAAACTAGCAAGCGTCCTGACAACACAGCCAGTTATCCCTTATGTGAGCAGAGTCTAAGGCTGCACATTTTAAATGTCTTTACCTCCTCATTGTTAATGGCATCATTCAATCACAGTTTAGTAGCTTCCAAGTGAGAAGATTAGAAGTGTCAGGGGAATTGCTCACTCCAACCAGGAAATGTGGGGTTTCTAGTTCAAACAGGATTTGAAGGAAGCTGGTAAGCAACAGCTGAGAAGATGAAAGATCAGCTCAACGCCTCTCTTTGAAGTGAAGACTTCTCAGACGGCGAGTAGAACAATGTTCATTACTGCCAGAGCGCCAAGTGGTTGCTCCTGACGCGGGCTTTAGAATGTATCATAAAATCTATAAAAATATCAACAAGATGCTTTCAAGTGACACAAAACAGCTAGAGTGCCCTATTTGCAGGGACACTGCTGTTTAAAGGCAATTTGCTGGATTGCTTTCCATCTGGGACCAAAGCAAGCGCGCCTTGCCTCGCCATCTCGCTCTTCCTCTCTCCCTCTCTCCCCTCCCTTCCTTTCTCGCTCCCTCCCACCAGCCCCAAGTAGAAACTCGGATTTTTTAGGGTATCATTTCTGCTTCCTTTGAGGGCCAAGAAGAGAAAATGAAGCTTTTCTTGGCTTGCTTCTCGACTCTCCTAAGAGATTCGGAGACAAAAAGATTGCTTTGGGAAAATAATAATGCCAAATGAGCATTAAAATAATAAATGGGTTTTCTGGAAATTAGGTTCTCAGAGGTCATGCAATTAAAAGTTAGGAGGAAAACACACCTCGGGCCTGATTGGAGGGGACAGCCGAGAGTCAGGGCAGATGCCTCCACCGCGCGAGTTCCATTCAAGGTTTTCAGCGTGGGAGCCGGTTGATTAATCTATTTGCATACTTCCAGGACTTGATAACAAGCCAGAGTGTAGCATAATTTCATTGGCTCTGATTATTAATAATAACGGGGAGCGTGATTAGGGCCGTGAATATCTCGGGGTCACAGCGGGGCAGCAGGAGAGCATGAGTCAGCAATGCAACATTATTTGAAAACTAACAAACAAAGCCCGGGACTGCCCGAGGAGATTCGAGGATGCCTCTCATCCCCCCGAATGAGGAGCTATTAGACTTTGTCACCGCAGTTGAAATGCAGCAACTTATTTCCTGTAGACCGTCGTCTGCAGAAAGACTGGATGGAAATTCAGGCCCCCTGGATGGCTCCTGTTCCCAGCACTGAGCTCTGCTAGTGGTTGAGCTTCTTCGTGGGTCTCTCCAAAGGCAGGATCTGCAGGGATCCTTCACCTCTACCCAGGAATCTCGACCACACAATCCTTGATTTCCAAAACTGGAAAGAACCTTCGATCGCTTCTACAGAAAACTGCCTTGGTGATGTGGGCTCCAAGCTGTAGAAGAAAAGCAAGTTCAAGGTCAGAGAGAGTCGGGCTAAGAATGAGGTCACAATAAGGCCCATCTGCCCACTGCCGGCCTAGTCAATGTCATGTGTGTCTGTGGTGCTGGGAATTGAACCCGGGGCATTCTAGCTCCGAGCTATGCCCCCAGCCCCTTTTTATGTTATGTTTTCAAACAGGGTCTTGCTAGGTTGCTGACAATCTCACTAAGTTGCTGAGGCTGGTCTCCAACCTGTGATCCTCCTGTCTCAGCCTCCCAAGTACTGGGATTACAGGCATGCCCACCATGCCAGGCTCATCAGTGTTCTTGAAATGAGAGTCCACCACAAATCACACTTCAGTTTTGCCCTGGTTTAGAAACCCAGCTCAGAGCACAAGGACAGAGTTAGGAATCCCAATGCCGAACGCGGGGATTTGACAACCCCATTTATCCAGTGCTGTCCTCCATCAGACCAGAGAGCCACACCAGTGTTGAAAGGGTGTGATTTCCCTCCAAGATATGTTCACTGAGGAGCAGCAGCAGACCCACGGGTCAGGCTGCCATGTTCAGATGAATTCAACTGTAGTCGATGTCTTCATTGGAGAACATACTTTTCATCTGTTCCCTCTCACCCCAAAACAAGCAAGAGAGGATACCCTGAGAGCGGCTATGAAGTTATGCTAATGGTGAGACTATCTGTGTAGACCCAGATGTGGATGTCCGGCTGAAATATTGCCAGCCCCCCTTCTGGACACTCCAACAGACCCTTCTCCCAAGAGTGTTCCGCACCCAGCGAGCACCCAGCAGCCTGCAGAAGAGGGTCTCTAAGGCACTTTCAGATCTAGAGGTCTCTGGTTATCCAGGCATGCTGGCACGTGCCTATAATCCCAGTACTTAGGAGGCTGAGACAGGAGGATCACAGGTTCTTGGCCAGTCTCAGCAACTTAGTGAGGCCATCTGCAACTGAGTGAGACCCTGTTTCAGAATTTTAAAAAATAAATCAATAAAACTGGCCTGAGGGTGTAGCTCAGAGGTAGAATGCCCCAGGGTTCAATCTCCAGCACCAAAAAATAAAAAAATAAAGGTCTTTGGTCTTAGCATTTAAAGTATGCCTTTAGAACTCTAGGCTCTTTTTTTACACTTAAATGATAGTAGTCATCTGCTTTGACTATTAATCAAATCTAAGTTTTATTAATAGAAGGTTATGGCAGAATTTCTTTTAAAAGTATAAGAGCTTTGCTTTTCAATACCTTAATAGATCTCCAACTCTGTCTCTGCTTCCTGGTAGGGGCATCGTCCTTTTGATCCTATTCTGCGGTAAAGGAAAGATGACCACGAGTTTTCCCTCTTGGAGGCTGGGTTCCATGTCCCCTCTCTTTGGATCTCAGTGGGCTCATGACTGCCTGGCTAATAAAACATGGCAGCAGTGATGCTGTGCTTGGCCTTAAACATTTGACAGCTCCCTCTTCAGAGCTCCAGAATACTCATCCCTGCTGCGAGAAAACCCAACCAGCCTCGTGGAGGAACTGAGGCCACCAGTCACGCACCTACTCAGATCCAGCACCAGCTTGCCAGGCATGGAAGCGCGCCATCTTGGAAGAGAATCCTCCTGTCTATTCCAGCTGACTGCCTGGAACAGAGCTGGGACATTCCCATACATCTCTGATCAAATTGCAGTCATGAATAAGTGAGTGGCCACCCTGAGGAAATTTGTTATGCAGGAATCAGTACTGTACTATGAGTGGTAATGGTAAAATCTCCATGTCTTGGGGCCTGTGGGGAGGTGGACCATCATGGCAGCATGGTGGAATCAAGCTACTCACCCCTGGTGACCAGGGAGCTAGGAAAGGAAGGGCTCCAAAATATCCTCTAAGGTCACACCCCCAATGACCCACTTCCTCCAACGAGGCCTTACCTCCTAGTTTCCACCACCCTCCAAAAGCCCATTAAGTTATGAACCCACAAATGGATTTAGCCATCGGTGAGCTCAGAGCCCTCATGATCCAATCACCTCCCAAAGTCCCCGGCTCTGAATACTGCCACACTGGGGACCCAGCCTTCAACACAAGAGCTTCGGGGAGCATTTCAGATCCAAGCCATAGCAGTGCCTGTGTTGTTATCAAGACTGTAAGTTCTTTCAACACAATTAATACATCTTCTATTTACATTGATTCTGCATAGCACAAAGCACAGTCTGTTCACATCATAAGCCTTGGGAAAACACTTCATAAATTGGATCCCTCCCCTCCACAAAGCCAACTGGAAAATGGTATTCAATATAAAGAAAGAAAAATTTTCAGAAATGCACTAATTTCTTAATCTCTAACTGAATACTAAGAAAAAATTGAAGACAATTCAGTGCCCTAAAAGAGGAATACTCATGCAGAGGGAGTTTCAAAGAAAACGAGATAGATAATTTAAAAGTTTGACCTGTGGAAGGAAGGCTTAGGAATTAAGAGTTTTTTAAGTTCTCATTATGAAAAATTCTAATTGTATTTTGTGATGAGTCCTTGCAATGTTAAGCTTTCATATACAACCTCAAAATACTTTAAATAAACATACATGATCACATATGGGTGTTGCATAAAAGACTAGTGCCAACAGTTACAAATTCTGGGAAGACTGGTAAAAATCGGGCTTTATTATTTCCATTATTTAAGAGAAAGTGGAATATTCACCCATTGTCCATGATTCTAAAACTGTATGTTTAAAGCACCAGTTTCTAAAGTAAGTAAAAAATGTATTAAAAATATAGAGACAAGCCGGGCGTGGTGGCGCACGCTTGTAATCCCAGTACTTTGGGAGGCGGAGACCGGAGGATCCGGGTTCGTGGCCAGCCTCAGCTCTCTCTCTCTCTCTCTCTCTCTTTCCCTCTCTCTCTCTCTCTGTCTACCTAGTGAGGCCCTCCGCAACTTCGTGAGACCCGGTTTCAAAATAAAGTATAAGAAAATAGGGCCGGGGGTGTAGCGCGGAGGTAGAACGCCCCTGGGTTCAATCCCTGGTACCGCAAAAAAATTAAAAAATAAATAAATAAAATAAAAATATAGAGACAAGCCCTAACATTGCCAGGATTTATTTTTATAGTTTATGATCAATAATTGAAGGGAAATTCATATAGTGATATTACTATTGCTAGGATTTTACATTTTCTAATTGACATCAGAATTAAATTAAATTAGGATTAAAATTTTTTATATCTCTCAACAGACACCAATAGATAAAATTCTTTTCTGAAGCTGACTTTAAAAATTAATTCTACTTGTTTGTGAAATATTCTCCCTTCATGCAATTCATTAATATATCCAGGTAAATGGATTGACAGAACCTTAATCAGTGATATATTTCCCATATCTTCAACTAAAATTCTTGAAAGTATTTAGAATATAAGACACATACTTTTGTCACAAGATTTTATTGTAAAGTTTAGTTGATCATAATATAGAGGGTCCCTGACTTCTCGTGGTGTGACTTAGGATTTTCTACTTCACAGTGGTGCCATAGTGATATGCATTCTGTAGAAAACCAACCTCAGATTTTGAATGTTGATCTTTTCTTGGGTTAGCAATCTGGGCTCTGACACTTGCTGGGGATGCTGGGCAGTGGCAGCCAGTGCAGCCCCTGGCGAGCCATGAGACCACCAAGGTAAACAATCAATGCTCTATAGTGTGCTGTGTTGTGACACCAACATGTTTGAGAAGTTAGGCGTATTCAATGCATTACTGATTTAAAATATTTTCGATTTGTGACAGATTTGTCAGGACATAACCCCCATCATAAACCGAGGAGCATATGTACATGTATCAGTCAAGATAAACTAACTTACAGTAACAAACATCCCCCACATCTCAGAAAACGATTTATTTCTTGCCTGCCTTACCTGTTCAACAGGCTCTGCTCATCTTAATCACTCAAGGACTCAATCTATGAAGGCTTCATTTCAACATGTGCTTCCAGACTCACCAAATGGATGACTGAAAGAGCCCTAGTGACTTATCATGGCAATTAAATGCTGCTACCCTTCACAAAAATGCATGACACTTCCACTTCCATTTCATTGATTAATCCTGTCCAAGTAAATCCTGTCAAATTAGTGATTGTTTTCTTTAGTTTGTTTCTTTCTGGCTTAAACTCCAGTTCTGCAATGTCCAATAATACATCAATTACTAGCTATATCCGGCTAATGAACTTCTGAAACATGCTAATCTGAATTGTGGTGCTCTGTAAGTACAAAATACACATTGGATGTCTAAGACAGTACAAATAAGAATATAAAATATCTTATTAATCACTCTTGAGTATTTACATGTTGAAATAGCATTTTATATCTATTGTGATAAATCAAATATATTATCAAATTAATTTTACCTGTTTCTTTTTCCTTTGTTTAATGTAACTGTTAGGAAATGTCAAATTCAAATGTGCCTTGTGTTGTCTTTCTATTAGATAGTGGGTCCCTGGTCAATTCAGAATATAGTGAGCCAACTCAAGAGTCTAATCCCCCTTCTCTTGAGGGCAGTGTTAATCAGATTTTCATAGCTGTGACAAATACCTCAGAAAAACAACTGAAAGGAGAAAAGATTCATCTGGGCTCATAGTTCAGAGGTATCAGTCCATGGTCAGCTGGCTTCAAGGCAGAAACATCTTGACAGAAGGGTGTGGCAAAGGAAAGCTGCTCAGCTCATAAGAGCTGGGAAGCAGACAGACAGAGAGGAAGGGGCCAGGGACAAGAAGTACCCTTCCAGGGTATGCATGTGGTGACCTACTTCCTCCGACCAGGTCCCACCTCCCACGGCCTCCATCATCTCCCAGCAATCCATGCAGCCATCAATGGCTTCATCCACCAGTGAGGTCAGAGCCCGATAAGCCCATTATTTCCCCAAACTTCACCTCTGAACATGGCTGCATTGGGGACTAAACCTCAACACATGAGCCTTTGGGGGGCATTCCAGAACCCACCCATAGCAAGGGCTGATTCCAAGTTGGCTGAGTGTGCAAGGCACTCAGAGTGAGAGGTTCAGCTGGCATGGGCTGTCCTCTGTTCTCCTCTGTTATCCATAGAGATGTATCTGGCCCTTTTGGGGCCGCCTCTAAACCCGGTGCACTCACAGCTGCAGCTAGTACTCCCAGAAAGGCTTTCAGTTTCCACAGTCCATGTCTGAACACCAACAAGATGCTCTCGATGAGACTGGGGGCCTCTGCTAGTCTTCTATCCATCTCACGTCCATTCGCCTTTCTTGGCAATTAATAACCCATTCTTCTCTTACTCTTCATATGGTGGACAATCCCCTGCAGCAATTCCCCAAACCTATGTGCACTGCATTTATGGTGGTGAAATATGCATAACAAAATATTTCCCATGTTAGCCATTTTTAAGTGTACATTGAGTTGGCATTAAATACATTCACATCGTTGTGCAAGTACCACCACCACTCACCTCCAGGACTATTTTGTCTTCCCAGATGGAAACTCTGTACCCATTGACAATGTGCATTTTTAATCTACCCATCACCCAGTGGTGCTCACCCAGGGCTAGGTCATTGGTTTTCTGGGCGTTGTTGTTGTTGTTGTTGTTGTTGTTGTTGTTGTTGTTTTGTTGTTTTCCTTCTAGAAGTCAAATCAGGGATTTAGTCTCAGTTCTTTTCCAGAAAATCTTAAGATCTTTGAAGGAAAACTGGCTTAGCCAATAGTATTCCATATAATTTTTTTATCCAAAATCTTAAGAGTAAGCCAGGCATGATGGAGCATGCCTGCAATCCCAGTATTTGAGAGGCTGAGACAGGAAGATTTCAGGTTCGAGACCAGCCTCTGCAACTTAGCGAAAACCTCAGCAACATACCTAGACCCTGTTTCAGAATTTTAAAAAAAAAGTGTTGGAGGTGTAGCTTGGAAGTAGAATGCCCCTGAATTTAATACCCAGTACAAAATAAAAGTGAGAGTAAAGAGGAGTGCCGGTAATAACCATATTAATAGGGACAAGCATAAACTGGGACTTTGTTAGGCCAAATAGAATATATAAATGAACATATCATCACCCCATTTATAAATCAGCGGTTCTCAAGGTGCAGCCCATGACCCCAGAGGTTTCTGAGACTCTTCTCAATGGGTTTGTGCTACCTCTCCAAAAGCCATGTTGAATTTATAATAGTATTAAGAGGCAGGCCCTTTGGGAGGGGAGTAGACCATAGGGCTCTGCCCTCATGGATGGGATTAGTGCCAATAAAAATGGCAAGTTTGGCCCCCTTTTGCCTTTTTGCCCTTCTAACTTCTGCCATGTGATGACGTAGCAAGATGCCACTCATAAGGGGCCAGTGCCCTGGTCTTGGGCTACCCAGTCTCCAGAGCTGTGAGAAAGTAAATCTCTATTCATTGTAAACTATCCAATCTCGGATATTCTGTTATATCATCACAAAATAGACAGTCCACAATGTCACGACCCGTTTTGTAATAATACAAAGATGATCTGTGCCTTTTTCACTCACATTTTCTTACGAGGTGTTTCCAGAAGCAACATGACATATGCTGTCATTATTCAGCTAAAGAAATATATGCTTTTGTATTCTGGAGTGTCATAGAAGTTTCCAAGGTCATAAGTTTATGGTATAAAACATTAATATTTTCAGAGATTAACGTTTTTCTCCCTTTTTTCCTCTCTCTATTGAGCAAGCTACCATTGGTTGTATCTACTATGTTTCTGCAATTTCACTCTTGTCCAATAAATCATTATTTTAAAATCCCAAAGTTGTTCTTATAGACAAATTTAAGAAGTACGCATACTTTTGTCTTTTTTTTTGCAATTTTGATTTTAAAATCTATCATTTTTAATTTCTAAAAAAAATCCCCAAAGCCTTAATTTTCAAGACTCTCAGCTCTTAAGGGGTTTCAAGAGTCTATTTTGCATGACAAAGGCCAGGAATTTGACTCTGTTCAGCAGTTTACTTTCCCCGAGGGCATCTTCTTAATGGTAAAGGGGCCAAGGGAATACATTGACTAGGAGAGAACTAAAAATCATTGTTTTAGAGGCTAGGGATGTAGCTCAGTGGTATAGCATTTGCCTAGCACGCAGGCATCCCTAGTACTGCAAACAAAAGTAATATTCAAAATATTAATCTCACTCATAGGTAAGTCACGTTGTGATGGGAACAGGGGTTTGGTCAGGGTCCTGACCTCCGAAAGTCTGTCTTGTTGCTTTTGGCTCTTTGAAATGGTCCAAAGATGTATGAACAGTAGAGTCAGAACAATGAACACTTTTGACTGTAGACTTGGCTTCAGATTCTGATACAGAACCCAGCCCTGGTAAGTGGCATGTGGCCACTTGCTGCCCAACTGCTACAAGGACTTCTCGACCCCAATAGAGGTCATTTCAACCTCCTCTCCTTAGAGGCAAATAGTGGGCATCTCTATGACCCAAGTATATCAGTGGGACAGAAGCCAACTATTTCCTGAGATAGGTATGTGCTGCTATCTACTCCTTCTTACTTCTATATATAAAATGTTAATTCCAAGACAAAGAGGTAGAGAGTGAACCAGAGCATTATTTGCTCTTGCAAAGCTTCTATTCCTCCTGCTAATGCTCCTTTGCCCAGTACTCTTGGAGTAACTCAACCTTCTCAGCATTTCAACATTCTGCCTTTGTGGTGGGTGGTAGAGGTATCTTACCTTTCTTTAGATGAAGGGTCTAGATAGTAACCAGCTCAGCCCACTCAGTCCACAAGACAACAAGTACCACACCCGCCAGGATCCCAACATCCGTAATAGCAGATAGGATTTGGAATCAGGCAGCAAACCTATTTGTGACATGTTCCTGGAGCATGCTGAAGATCTTATTGGATCTTGCTTCAACCAACCAACCAACCAACCAACCAACCAACCAACCAACCAGCCAACCAACACAAAGGAGTTTCAGTAGGACCAACCCACTCCCAACCTCCTGGCAACAAATTGTGCTAATGCCAGTAGAAGGTCTCAAAGACACCCCTTCCTCCTTGGTCGAATGATGAAGTGGCACTAGTCAGTACCCAGAATTCTACTGCCATTTGAACATTGTCATTTGGAAGATCAGAATATTCTTAGAACATATTCTTTCACCAAAAACTTTTCAAGAGTTTGGAGTATGGCTCAATGGTAGAGCATGTGATTAGCATGCACCAGGCTCCAGGCTCAGTTCCCAGCACCACCAAAAGAACCCAGACAAACAAACATTTTGTCAAGAAAGTACAATATAAATGAAATGCAATGAATCCAATTTTTTTCAAGAAAACAGCACATTTGATAACAAATTGACAGCTGGAGATGTATCTGACATAAGATAATAGAGTTAAAGATTTTACAGGTGAAGAAACTGAGGCTGGGAAGACTGAAGTGTAGCGACCACTGATGGTCACACAACCATTCAGTGGCTAAGCCCGGTGGAGGCCCAGGCTTCCTCCTTCCCAGGGCAATGGGTTAGACTGGCGAAGCCCAAAGCAGGCTCTCCGGTTGGGTCGGAGGACAATCACATTGTCCCTCAGCTCCGGGGCAATCTCAGCCTATAATGCCCTTCTGTCGGCTTCCAAACACGGGACATGAAAATGGATTTGTTCAAGTGGTAACCCACAGCTTCCAAGCCTTTGCACCTTTCTAAATGAGCAAGTGACACCGTGCCAGGCAAGACGCAACCTCCGCAAATGAATTAATTAGACTTTCAAAAAGAGCAAGCAGGCACGCCGTGGTGTTTTATTACACAGTTTTCTAAGTGGTAATTGAAAAAGAAGCATTTGATTTTAAATTCTCTCCCCAAGGTGTTAATTGTGGCAGGGAGGGACTGGGGAGACAGAGAACCCTATGTAGAATGAATTGCTACCCTTGCTCAGGACTTGATGGGTACACAGCCCCTCGTACTTGCGTTGGGAAGTTGAGAGGGTAAGAGCAGTCTAGTTTATGGGGGCTCCAGCCATTGATGTAATCGACCTATAATATGCCTACAGTGATCTGCTTCCAAAGCACCATAGATCAGAAGGTTAACATGAATCACACTTAAGGAAAGTGCTGAACTTAGTCCTGGAATTGCCTTCTGTGGAGCCGGCTGCCTCCTCCTGCTTCTCTTCTCTCTCCCTTTCCTTGCATCAAGAAAACTTCGCCTTTGGGCTATTGTTCAACGCCATACCATTCAAGTTCTTGAGGATTTACTGAGCAGCTAAAATTCAGGTTGACTATCCCTTATCAGAAATGCTTGAGACCAGAAGTGTTTAGAATCCTGGATTTGTTTGTTTCTGTCTTAGACTATTTGCATACACTGAACACAATGAGATATCTTGGGAATGGCACCCAAGTCTAAGCACAAAATTCATTTGTATTTCATGTATGTCTTATACATGCAGCTGAAGGTAATTTTGTACAATACTTTTAATGCGCTTGTTTTTTGACTATGACCCAATCGCGTGGGGTCAGGAGTGGAGTTCTCCACTTGTGGCGTCATGTTTGGATGTTTTGACCAAGCTCAAAAGGTTTGGATTTTGGAGCATCTCCGATTTTAGAATTTTGGATTAGGGATGCTCAACCTGTATATGAGGCATTAGCAATCTACAAAGGTGGATGAAATCATCTATTCTTGGAGAACATGGGACCAGGGGAAGACAGGTGTGTGTCATGAGGCTGAACAGATGGAGTATGGGAAATGAGGAGGGAGCGTTGGTGACCAGCCTTGGATGCCGGAGGGCATATCCATGGCGCTCTTGGCCTCACAGTGTTAGACAATGACTTTGACTTTTTCTGAGTCAGAAGGTATTAAGAAAACATCCAATCCAATCCTTTTATTAGTGCCTGGGATTTCGATGGTGGTGAGCTCAGTGACAGTGTGGGTCCCAGAGACAGAGCGACACCTTGAGTCACGGCTCTACCACATGACCTTGGGCAAGTCACTTACCCTGTCTGTGCCTCCTTTCCTGGGGATTAGAGCATCACCGCCTCGTTGGGTTCCTATGTCCCAAAAAATGAGGTCATGCACGCAAAGTACCAGGAATATAATTGTTTATTTCATTTGCATAATAAGATAGGTGCTCAGGAAAAGAATTACCTTATCATAATGGTTATTTTATTCCTTTGGTTCTAAGATCTCTGATGGTATGAAACACACACACATACACATGGGAACGCAAGAGGACACCTCTATGCAAATGGATGTATAGTTGACCGAATTTAGGAAGGCTTGGGCCGGCTCAGCTGGAAGGTGTTCCATAATGAAAGTGATGTGCTGAATGTAAGAACCTCCCGGGAATGTTTTCTTGTTTTTGTTTTTAGGGTGTGTGTGTGTGTGCACGCACAATACTAGCAATTAACCCAGGGGCATTCTACCACTGAGCTACACCCCCAGCCCTTTTTTATTTTTATTTATTTATTTATTTATTATTTATTTTAAACAGGGTCTCACCAAATTGCTGAGGACCTCACTAAGTTGCTGAGGGTGACTTCAAACCTGTGATCCTCCTGTCTTAGCCTTCCAAGTACAGGGATTACAGGTGTGCTCCACCACACTCAGCTCCAGGAATGTTTTAAAAATCCCATTGTCCTGGGCATTCCACAACAATTACATCAGAACTTCTGGAGATTGTCCCCAAACATCAGTCATTTTTTAACCAACCTCCCCCCACACCCCCCACGCACACACCCAGCGATCTCCGTGTGCTGGCAGAGCCAGGAGCCTGCACCGTGGAGTTAGACCTTTGCTTCTCAGCCTGTGGTCTTGGACATGACATCCGCGCCTCCTGGGAGCTGCTTGTTAAGTGCAGTCTCCAGCATCACCCCCAGGTGTACGAAATCCGAATCTCATTGGAACAAGCTGGCTACCTCCTGGGTGTTCCGGGTGAGGATTAAGAGAGTCCATATCCATCTGGAACACTGTGCAGGTGCCCCAGCTGGGAATCAGGAGCTCCTCTCCCTCCAGCAGGACAAGCTTTGGCAATCTCTGGGCCTCAGTTTCCCCCGGTAGAGCAGGATATTGGGCTGGACACTGTGAGCCCTGGCAGCAGATGAGCGTGTGTGTAGACACAGGCGGCCTGGGCCCAGCGGCGTCCCTCCCCCACCGTCCCCAGCTGGGATCCCCAGGGTGTCCTGTTGAAGACTCCAACCCAGGAGCGGCTGAATCTGGCAAGAGCTAAAAATTAATTCCCTTCAAATCAATAATTTGCAATTAAGCACAGAAGACACTAAAGCCAAGGGGGGCAGGCTTCTGGAAAGAGGACAGCTGAGCTCGCCCAGCCTCTGGAAATGCGAGGGGGGTGTCACCGCTCCGAGCAAACAAATGAACATTCGGAGCCATTGTTTGTGAGGAAGCCAGCTCGGGGACTTAAGTGGTACTTGAGAAGTGAGAGAGAGGGGGTGGGAAAAAGATCAAGAGCTTATATCAGCAGGACTCACTGCCAGGAGCTAATTTACTTTCCACAGGGCTCTTTGCTTGTACACTTCCTGTGGCTCCGTGCCCCACCCCACCAAGTCAGGGGTCCTCCGAAGCTTCCAGAACAGGGCTTCCCAGCGCGCTGGCTGCAGGCAGCACCCAGCTCATGGAAGAATTGGAAGCCTGCCTGGGTCCCCTCCCCATCCTCAGCAGCAAGTGTCAGACTGGCCTGGGCCAGCGCCAGGCGGGCAGTGCCAACGCCAACAGGATAGCAGACGTGATATGAGCAGACAGCTCAATGGAGCTGGGACCGCGGGTGGATGATGCTACCCACCGATAGCTGCAGTCTGGGGCTCCGCGCCGTCCCTTCCGTCTCCAGAGATGCGCGGGGATATGCTGCAATTCCTGAAACAAAATTGAAGTGTGTTTAATTTTAGAAGTAAATGCATGCCATGCGGCACAGGGGGTGAGGGAAGCAAACAACAGAGCAGAAGAACTGCAGCTCTGAGGAGACAGGAAACTCGATGCACAGAGATGGCGAAACACAACACGGCGCTTTTGCGTTTCCCCGAAACCGCCATAAAATGAGGACAGGAACACCATTTTTTCTCCCCCCAGGAATTAACAAATGACTTGTCTACAAGTCCTGGTAAGTCAAAGCTGGACTCTTTGCCAGAGAGAACACAGAAGAGAATAACATCTCTGGAAGACCTACTGTATACCAGGGCCTCGGGGTTCTACCACAGCATCTCTCCTGGTCCTCATACCTCTTGGAGATAGACTGTAGTATTACCCTCGGTCTCCTTGGAAAGAAATTTCCCAGGATGGATTGCTCGATTCCAAAGTATGAATTGAGCCCCACTCTATGCAAACCCCCTTTTAAAGATGAAGAAAAATACGCAAGGAACTATCAGACAGAGCCTCTATCTATTTCATTCGTGTGTGTGTGTGTGTGTGTGTGTGTGTGTGTGTGTGTAGTATTACTAGGGATTGAACCCAGGAGCATTCTATCTATGAACTACACACCCAGCACTTACTGTATTTATTTATTTATTTATTCGATTTTTGGTTTGAAACAGGGTCTCACTAAGTTGCTGAAAGTCTCTCTGCATTGCTAAAGCTGGCCTAAAACCTGTAATCCTCCGGTCTTGGCCTCCCAAGTACTGGGATTTACAGGCATGGGCCACCATGCCTGGCTCAGAGACCCTATTTATAATCTAGTTAGACAAGCCACATCCACAAAGCTAAAGATGACACAACCTAGCGAGTGTTGAGTGTCAAATGGAAAGGGCAGAAAGCAAGAGCTGCTCGTTGTGAAGCAAGAGAGACCTGACAGGACTCCAGGGGGCGGGAAGTCACAGCACATGTGAGTATGGAGGGGAACCAGGGAGAAAACCGGTCGTAGTTCAGATCTTTGTAATTCCAAAAGCAACTCTAATCCTAGAATATAATAACAGGGAAATAGACCATCATTCATTCAACAATTGGCTTGAACCAAGCACCCCAGGGCACGTCCACTGGCTTGGCTCATTGCTAAGAGCTCTGCATCCTACAGAAGGCATGGGGCCAGGTTCCAGTCTCTTACAAGGGGACATGGACTGTAGACCGATGCTCCCACCATCTGTACCTTAGATTGTGGGTGTGTGCTCTACTGTTCAAAGTGCAGAACAAGGACTATGAGAAAGGTCCCAGGCACCTCCTTCTGATCCACTCGAGCGATTTCTTTTAGTATCCATGGAGGCCCAGAGGCCAAACCCAAAGTCACTGTCAGGACGGGAAAGAAGAACGAATCACTAGGTAGATGCCAAACCCTTCTATAGTAAAAGTTCTGGATCTCTCCTCTCTGAGTTGCGTAGAAAAGAGTCTAGTTAAGAACTCTCTCTTCTTTCTTCACTTCCTCCTCCCTCTGGAGGAGGCAAGATGTTCCATCTCCAAGGAGGAGAAATCCTGGTCTGGATTGTCTAAATTCTAGAACATTCTATTGCACCACTGTTCTACTGGGCGGACCATCCACTAGAACAAAAGGTCACGGGACCCACGAATGCTGCATCTTAACGGCCGTGCAGCTGTGCTGTGAGGGATTCCAGGCCCAAGGTCTACTCATCTTGACTTCTCTCACTTCCCTCCTCTACACCGGAGTGGCGAGAGTCCGGGAGCCACTCTGAGGCCCGGCCTGCTCTCCGCCCTCCACACTGGATACATTCTCTCTCTTTCTCTTGGGTCAGCGAGGCGTGGAGGGCAGCGCAGGGCAGCCTCACTCATCACCGAAGCTCTTCACTCGCTCTTTGGCTCCTTTTTGCTGAGACCCCAGTCTTTCCACTGCAGGCACCAAAGCCAAGACTCAGATTAGGATGTTGAAAGGAAAATGGAGGCATTCACACAATTTGTTTGTGAGTCTATGCTTCCGTGCCTGATTTAAGAAAAAGGGCCTGCAAAGGAGACTCGGACGCATTACTGAAGCCCCGCATTAGAGTTTGGGGACAATTCTAAGCAGAACTACGGTGCCACCTCCTTACACCGCAGTATTCCCTCATGCACCTCCCCCTTGGAGAAGGAGAACCTTCTAGACCAAGGCAGAATTCAAACAGCTCTGACTATCCTGGCCAAATACAATGGTAACCACTTCTTAATGCGCCCCTAAACAGGACTCAGACTCCACAGGCCCAAGGCTCATCTGAAATAATCAGTTCCTGGGAATCAAGGGAAATGGGGGTTCTATGCAAATTCTCTCCTCCCACTTCTCACCCCCCTTCTGTGACAGAAACACGCCACACGGAAACACACACATACGTGTGCGTGCACACACGCACAACCCAGCTCCACACAAATTAGATTGAGACGTTTCTGGAAAAACAATCCCTGGTTCTGTTTCCATGGAAGCAATCTCAGGTCCCCAGTGGCAGTAAATGGCAGGCAGCCGGCGGGAAGGGAGCTCGCGGGGCTGCTCTGGGCCCTCTCCTACCGCAGAGGCGAGCCGAGAGCGCTGCGGGAGAGTGGGAGGCAGGGTTGGGCTGCACCAGAGAAACCGAGCCTCCAGGGACACAGTGAACCCCAGCTGTGCCCCCTCTTTTGGGGCAAATGTACATCTGGGCATTCTGGGCACAGCTCCAGCCAATCAGCCAGGCTGATCCCCCCACCGCTTTCACAAAAGGCTGCTCATTCAGAGCAGATGGCCGCGCTGAGACACCAAGATGGAGGCTACCCATGGGGCTGGAGCTGAGCGCGTCCCGGCTCTGTGCAGACGCCCCCGTGGCCCCACCGCCATTTGGACCATGCCACTTTCTTCCAGGGGATCCAAAAATGTGGCCCAGGGACCACTAGTGGTACACGTGGTGATGTGAGGTAGCTCATGGAGGAATGTTCTTTAAACATTTTGTTACATATTTATTGCACTGGGTATTAGCGAAAACACCCAAAGATGGTAATTTTGGGGCTACTTATTGTTCAGTATAAAACCAGAATAGGTATGAATGAGTCAATTTTAAGGAATTATTAAGTAAACAATAGGGAAGATAATTTATAGATATGACCGAAAAATGGACAGGAATAATTAAAGTGTAGGAAATCCGAATTAAAGAAAACATTCCAGTGTCCTCGCGTAGGACTGGACAACTTTCCAAGCAGGAGGAAAAAAAATTCTTGAGGTGTCTAGGTACAAAGTGGGGGCCCTGCCAGGCTAATTCTCCCTCAATGTGTTGGGGCTTCCCAGTACCAAGGCCCAGAACTTTGCTGAGGCTCCCAAGAGCTGTGTCAGCCAGGATGGTCCTCCCACTGACTTCTATTTAATCCTGATCAGGGTCCCAGCCTAAGGTGGTTTTCCTGGCAAGCTGGGCTGGATGGAGGCAGAAGGCCTGGGTCTCCCCAGCGGAACCAACTCTAAGCAGGAATCCCTTCCTCTCCCCAGCCCCACCCTGGCTCTTCTCAGCTCCTAAGACTCTAATATAGTTTCTAAAAAGAAGTCACCTCCAGTCCCAAACTGCACTTCCCAAGGTCTCTCACCACCCCAAAATGTTTTCACAATTGAAAGGAGAAGGGCAATAGAAGCTTCTAGCCCCCCCCCTTTCTAACTTGACCCCTGTGCGGGCTTTGGGTACCATAACAGAATACCACGGACTGGTGGATAAACCACAGACACTTATCTCCTCCCAGCCCTGGAGGCTGAGTGTCTGACCTCAGGGTGCCGGGATGGTTGGGGTCCTGGTCAGGACCCCCTTTCTGGATTCACAATGCCTGAAAAAGTGCTCTCACACAGCAGAACACAATCTCTCTGGAGTCTCTTCCTCTAAGAACACGAATCTCTCATGAGGGCCTCACGTCTTGACCTCCGCCAAAGCTAACCATCTCCACATCCTCCGGCCCCGCACGGGAAGGGCTTTGCCATACACACCTTGGGAGGCTGCCGCACAGCGAACGCCTTCCCTGAGCCCGGAACGCCGCAGGAGAGAAAGAGCTGGACCCTCGGGTCCCCACTGTAAGGTATTAACAACAACAAAAGTAGTGAGAGTGACTGCCACGTATCGCATCTACATAAATTCACCACAAATCTCTAAAGTAAGAAGTGTCATTATTCCCACGTCCTGGAACACCAACTAAAGACTCAGAGGAGTGAAGCGATTTGGCCAATGACCGGCCGGACCAGGACTCCAACCCGAGGCCAGGACTCCAACTCTTGTTAAGTCACCGCAGCTGTCTCCCTCTCCTCTGTATTCTTTTGTGCCTGTGCAGACCCCTCCCTACTTCCTCTGTGCATGTAGTCAGAGGGGGTCCCCAGAGACCCCATCAACCTGAACCCCTGCTAAAGGCCATTTCCTCACAACACACCCTGAACATCTGTAAAAACAATTTCTCCTCAAGCCCACAACTGAACCTCGTAATAAAAGCTCTCCATCCAATAGAGCCTTTCAAAAATGTCCTGATGGCATTTTAACTACTGGAGGGACCTAGTGATGTTTCTTTCCTAATTATTCTGGGAAGATTCTGGCCTCTGGGATGGGGCTGGTGTTTTCTTTATTTTTAATATTTTTTTTAGAAGAAGAATCAGTTGGTCTTCAACTGTATAGACTAGACTCTGCTGCTATAACAATCCTGTGCGATCAGGCACCTACGTTTATTTCTCACTCCCTCAAACTCTGCTGCAGGGTTAGGGACTTTCCAGGCAGCTAGCCTCCTGGTGGTGACCTGCCGTTCAGACAGCTCCTATCGATGGCTCTCTCTTTTCCCAGGTTGTCCTGCATGTCGGCTCGCTCTGCACTGTAAGCAAGTCATGCCATGCCCAACCCAAAGGGATGACAGTGCACAGTCCCCCGTGTTCCAAGAAAGAGAGGAGAATCAGAGACTAGGGGGTTAGAGGTACTGATGATCAAGCCGGGTGTGGTGGCGCACACTTGTAATCCCAGTACTTGGGAGGCTGAGACCGGAGGATCCGGGTTCGCGGCCAGCTTCAGCTACTTAGGCCCTCCACAATTTAGTGAGACCCTGTTTCAAAATAAAGAATAAAAAATAGGGCTGGAGGTGGTGGAGCTCGGAGGTAGAATGCCCCCGGATTCAATCCCCAGTACTGCAAAAAAAAAAAAATGGTACTTAGGATCTGCCACCGGCTCCCCCGGGCTTTCTTCTCGTGCACAAGTGCAGAACGAAGTAACATCATCAACAAGGAGGCTTAGCAGAAAGAGCACTGGACTAGGAGTCAGGAGTCCAGGGTCTGAGGCTCTTGGGAACCATCTCTTAGTTTTGTGGTATTTTGGAAGTCACTCAGCCTCGCAGAGACTGATTGTTCAGCAATAGAATGAGGAAAACTGGCTGGTTCTGCCAACCCTACAGGGTTATTGTGTTGGATCATTCACATTAGGCAGTGGATGTGAGTGCTTCTCCACCCCCCCAACAAAAGTTATTCTTCTAAGTCATCTTTTCCCTCACAAAGAAGAAAAACAGAAACAACAACACTTAACTGGCTTTAGGTGTCCTGAGTTCATATCTTTGTTCTGTCCTCTTTCATAAAGTCATTTGATTTCTCCAAGTCTCAGTTTACCCCTCTAATAGATGGTCCAATTGGTTCTATCTACCCCCATGTGAAATACTGAACGCGCTGTTTAAATGCAATGTTCTTTACAAACATAAGGGAATCTTATTCTTCCTTGCGTCTGGTACCTGAACTCTCTCCCTCTACTCACCCTCCATCCCTTCAACTTCTCAGCTAGCTCGAGTCGCCCAGACTGCAAAGGACCCTTCTTCAACCTCAAACCACCCCGTTCCCCAACACATACTTGATGTTCCACACAACCTCTTCTTTGTTGACCTTCATACTTCTCAAGATAAGGCCATGCATATGCCTGTCCCCATTCTTATCTTCCAGGCACTCTTCATCACTCTTATTTAGCTTCTGCCTCTACTACTAGTAAACAGTGTCTTTAAATGTCTACCAGTTTCACCTGAACATTTGACGGAGACCACCACCTTATCCAGGCCGACGGGTTCCATGCCTATCAGTTCTGTTTAAGTCAGAGGAGTGGGAGGACAGAGGGGCCTGGGGCTTTGGGACTCAATGGCAGCACTTCTGATGGAAAGCTAGGGGAACGGATGGGGGGAGGGCAGGGATGAAAATGAAAGTAGAAATGGATTCTCGAGGAAGGGATCTGCCGCATGCTCACTGAGAGCAAATGGAATGGTGTCCACCCCTAATCCCTAGTCTGTCTGTCAAATGCTGCTCTGTCTGGTTCCTTCTGCAGATTAAGGTTCTTCTCGTCGCTATGGTTTCCTAGTCCATGCAGGGAGGGGGTTTGGACCGTCCACTCAGTTCTGGATGGGCTAGTGCCAAGTTAAACAAGAGGCCTCCAACTGAGGTTCCTGGCAGGGAGCAGATACACGAGCTGGGCTTGCTTATGCCTGCAAGCTCCATCAGTCTAATGAACAGGGGCCAAGGTGGCGAGAGGGGTTTATCTACCTTGCAAAACAACCTGTTGGGTACGCAGCCCAGGCTTGGTGCCTGTGGTCGGAGGAACCAGCTCTTCCCCTCCCTCTCTGCCAGTCTCCAAGATGGCTGCCATGCCTCCGTCCATACTCGCCCCAGGAAGGAAGAACAGGAGAGGCCCCCCTTGCTGCTCAGGTTTCCTTGACCACAACTGCAGGCAGAGGATAGTCACTCCTGGCTGCTGGGGAATGTGGAAGGTTCATCTGCACCTTTCCAGTCTCTGTATCAGAAAAAGACAAATAGGAGATGGACTGGAGGTGAGCTCCCCTAGCAGATCTTCCACCACTGGACAGAGCGCTCAGTAGAGTGTCTCTCTTTCCTCTCTGCTCCCAGCTCCCTGGACACAGGAACAATGTTTTAGTAATCTCAATGCAAACAAACAAGTAAGCAACACCAGAGACCTGGCATATGTTAATGTTCAACAAATATTTGTTGAATTAATGTCTCATGGAAGGAAATTATTTGAAACAGGGTCCTAAAAGTGAGAGCTGATAACCAGGACGAGTCCTGCCGAACAGGGAATGTTCCTCAAACCCTTGAGCCAGGCCATGGCGGAACAGCTACTGAAGTGGGGAGTTATTTCTACCTAAGCCCACTTCTAAAAGGATTGAGATCACATGGCATGATTAAAGCAATCCAAAATAAAGCAATTTGGGATAAAAAAAAAACAAGGTAGAATCATCTAAGAATAGCCCACGGAGACGTGCAATCAGGTTACAAGTGAGTGTAGAAAATACTGAGTATGAGCCATGCCAAGTGGAAGGTCAGGAGTCAGAGAGGGAACTTAGAGCTGTAGTTTCTGGATATAAAAGGAATGGGATGACGGAGAATATGAAAAAGTTAAATGAACACAGAGGAGGTTATGCAAAGGGGCCTGATGTCTGCATTCCTGATGGACTATGGTCCCACTAGGGTCCGACTGCTGGAAGAGTGTCCTCATTAAACACCTTCAGGGCCATAGGAAGACACTGTGGCCCCCCGGATCTTCTTGTGCACCCTCCCACAGGGCCCCCTTCGGGGACTTAGCAAAGCCTAAGAAGCTACTATGTGCCGGACATGGTGAGAGGTGCTGTCTCATATCTCTTCTCATCCAAATTTTTTTGGGGGGCGTTACTGGGGATTGAACCCAGGGCCATTCTACCTCTGAGCTACACCCCCAGCCCTATTTTTATTCTTTATTTTGAAACAGGGTCTCACTAAGTTGCAGAGGGCTTCACTAAGTAGCTGAGGCTGGCCGCGAACCTGGATCCTCCAGTCTCAACCTCCCAAGTACTGGGATTACAAGCGTGCGCCACCACGCCCAGCTCTTCTCATCTAATTTCTAAGCTAGGAGATGACTTGGTAAAATTGATTTTAGTTCAGCTACTGGCCTGCCTGACTATTATACTCAGAGCAGGCCTAGAGCAAGAATGCAAACCAGGAACAGAGTGGTATTGGATGGAGACCAGTGGGTGATGGAGCCCAGTGAACAGACCATCCGGCTGCCTCGAATGAGCACAACAAAATGCTCTCTTATGATTACGTGGTGCTTCCGTTTACAAAGGCTTTTCTCTCACTGTCCTATTCAATACTCAAAACAGATGTCTATCAATTGGGCAGCTTGCTGGTGATTGACAAAAGGGAAAGGAAATAGTTTATCCCCAGCATCTGTGAGATTACGGAGAGATGGGAATGGCGCTCCTTGCTTTCACCAGGGAGGTAGTGTTGGAGCTTACAGAGGTATCTGAGCTACAGACAGAAGAAAGTGAGGAGAAGCCAGAAAGAGAGACACAGACTGTAGTTACATGGTTGGGTCAACAAGATGTCCCTATATCCTTTCATGAAACTTTGTTTATAATCGTTAAGCTTGAAGGAATTTCTGTTGCTTTCAACCAAATGATTCTGATTACATCAGCTCTGTAGCAATCAGACATAAAGGCCCATCTTTTAGCAGGATTTTCTTTTTTTGGCGAGGGGGAGGGGAGGGCTGGGATTGAACCCAGGGACATTCTACCTCCAAGTTAGACCTCTAGTCCTTTTTTTATTTCCCCTGTGGTACTGGGGGTGGAATCCAAGTGCCTTCTACCTCTGGGCTACACCCCCAGACCTATTTTATTTTTTATTTGGAAACAGGATCTCACTAAGTTGCTGAGAGGCTCACTAAGTTGCTGAGGCTGGTGGTTTCTAAACCTGTGATCCTCCTGTCTCAGCCTCCCAAGTACTGGGATTATAGGCATGCACCACCATGCCTAGTTTAGCAGAATTTCTTTTTTTTTTTTTTTTTTTGCGGTACCGGGGATTGAACGCAGGGGCATTCTACCTCCGCGCTATGCCCCCAGCCCTATTTTTTTTATACTTTGTTTTGAAACCGGGTCTCACGAAGTTGTGGAGGGCCTCACTAAGGAGAGAGAGAGAGAGCTGAGGCTGGCCGCGAACCCGGATCCTCCGGTCTCCGCCTCCCAAAGTACTGGGATTACAAGCGTGCGCCACCACGCCCGGCTTAGCAGAATTTCTTAATGAACTCTGGATTTGCCTGCTTAGCTCACCTGTCTTCTCCCCTACACCTTTGTAATCGGTGCTCCATCCTCTCATCCCATTTACATCACCTACTGGTCTCCATCCCATCCAACCCCACTCTGGTCCTTGCTGTAGCCACCGTTCCCAGGAGACAGCAGCTATCTAGCAAATCTGATTGGCTAACCCACACAAATCCACTACTGAAGGCCCCACAGCCCTCCTCTCCTGATAACGCACACCTAATTCGTTATATAAGCAAAAAGGCAGAAGATGATCCACTACCCAAACAAAACTAATATTATCCTTCCTTGGCTGTATCTTTCTAGGCTCTATTTTGTAGACATTTGCATAGACTTTCCTTAAAACAAATAGGGTCACGCTAAACAAACTACTTTGTAACTTGCAATTTTCACAATTACGTTAGTAATGCTCTCTTAATTGCAAGTAGTACAAACCAACTAAAGCTAAACCAAAGAGGGAGAAGAAAGCCTTCGATGGAATTCAAGAAGAGTTGAGCCAGCCTGCTGGCAGCAGGAGACACAGGGCCTGGCTTTCGGCCCCTCGCACTCTCTTCCTCTGCCTTCTCCAAGGTCTCTTTCCCCACAGCTCTCTGAACAGCTGCACCATCTTTCACTAGTAATTAAAAGGTTTCTTTATGTGTGTTTATATCACCTAGCTCGGGCCTAATGTTACTTTTTTTTCTTAATTCAATTTTTTTCTCCCTCTTTCAAAGAATCATTGCCTGGATGGTTTGAAATCAATTCTGCCATTTTTCTGGTGTAGAGGTCATTAACTTATTAAAATGCATTCCTTCCTTCCTTTTACTTCTTTGGGGATCATTTTGTTATTGTTTTATAATGTTTCTTTTTTTTTTTCATGGTAGGAGGGATTGAACCCAGGGGCATTCTACCTCTGAGCTACACCCTCAGCCTTATTTTACTTTTTATTTTGAAACAGGGTCTCACTAAGTTGCTGAAGGCCTCACTAAATTGCAGAGGCTGGCCTCAAACTTCAAATCCTCCTGTCTCAGCCTCCCATGTACTGGGATTACAGACGTGCCGGCTGCTCCCGTTATTTTCAATCTTTCTTGTAGAGAATAATAAAAGGCACGCGTAAACTTTCACGAGGCACCTTCTCCATGCTGTGCACCACCCTCCCTGTCTACCTTGGGGAATGACTCTGGTGTGAAGTTGAAGAGATGCAGTTGATGTGAAGGGCTCTCACTGGCTGCAGCCCCTGATGGACGCAGCCTTCCCCAAACACAGGCCCAGAGTCCTACAGTCTCTGCCCACTCCTTGTGGTTCCAGAGGGTCCTGAACTTCAAAAAAGAATTGTGTGCATGTATTTTTATGACACTCTGTACCCCAATATGATGCAAAACTACAATGCACCCAATTAAAAAAAGAAAAGAAATGATTGCACGTCTGTTAAACATTGCACTAGTCACTCTGATATTGCTCCAGAAAGGAAGGTAGCATTATTTTCATGTTGCCAATAAAATAATACCTGGGCCGAAAAACCGAAGGGATCTACCCACTTCACAGCTGGAAGTGACGGAGCGCAAAGGTGCACCTCTCTCTAACTCCAACGCCATGCTCTTCCCTCTACCACCCAAGTTTTCCAAACAACTCTCAAGTAGAACCACTAAAACCACATAAGGGAAGCCAACAAAACTTTACAGGGTGCACATGTCTTAAATCCCTGGCATCACACAGTATTTTATTGATAGCTCTATCCATCTACAGCGGTATAGATGGATATAATAACCACGCGTTTCTCTGTCATCGATCTCTACCCGTGTATTTGTCTTGATTTTCTGGAGAGATGAGCTACGAGGATGCTGGAGAAGCAGCTGTTTGGGAAATATTGCCTCCTCTTTGTTCTGAATGCTATTTAAACATTGGCAGGGGGCCTCATTAAAGATGAATCGTTGAATTAGCAAGTAGTGTTGTAGCTAGAAGAGACAGCATGTGCTCCCGTGGTGCAAACAGATTTGCACAAAGGAGCGAAGGTTTGGGGGGTGTGGGGCGGGAGGTGGACAAAGGATGAAAAGACCAGAGACATAGCAAAGTCAAGTGCTTTACAGCGGTTCCCTAACCTGCCCATTCCCAGAGGGAAGCATCAGAGAGCAGAAGGGGATTGTGGGGAGCCCCATCTTCCTGAAGTATGAATGTGAAAAGGTACCCCTTCTTTCTAGGGCCACTCTGTTATTAATGACCCTCACTTCCGTCACTTTATGGTGCCTGGCTGTCCTGCAGCCTCCGATGATCGAAAGCCTTGGGCACCTGCACCCCTCAGGCGTTGGAATGCCAGCAGGACCATTTAGCAACAAGAAAAAATGCTCCCTCCCCGCCCTCCCTTCCATACGCCTTCTCTATCTCGGAGGTGGTGAAGAGGTATTAGCAGTTTTCTTTCTTTGAATGTATGTCACAGTTCCTACATATTTTTCACATTCACAATGGCCTCAGTCTGTCTGCAGGCTTAGAAATGATGCAGACATGCCAGTGGGGACTCCGGCGGGGTCCAATGGCTCCCTCCGGGAGGTCGGCAGTCATCCGGAGGGTCCCTGAAGTTAAGGCTCAGCCCTCAGTGATGTTTTCCGGGGCACGTCATTTCACATGGCCCTACTCTTTGCCCTGAATTTTGATGCATTGGAACATGGGGCGAGTAGAAAATTGAGGAAGAAGAGGTGAAAGAAACTGTTACTGGTAACTACGTACTGGTAACTGCGCTAGGTATAACGACATATATCATATTAATTGTTCCTAATAGCAAGCCTGAAGGAGAGAGTTTCATTCCCATTTTATGGGTAAAGAAACTGAGTCTCAGAGAGAATAATTTGGCCAACGTTGCATTGCTGATAAAGAGCCCAGCTGGAATTCAAAACCAGGTCCCTCTGCAGAGGCTGTGCTCCCGATCTGCGGCTCCTCGTGGATATGGGAAGAGAAGGGATTTGTGTATATGAGTCAGTACCATGAACCAAGGATCCTAAAAAGCCTTGTCCCCAATTCACTCTCCCCGGGGACCTGAAGAAGTTCCTGGCTCGAGTCTCCAACAGGAACTCATCTTGCTTCCTGTCTTTCTCTCCTGACCTCCCAGCTTCCAAGGTTGCAGCCTACTTGGGCAAAAAGTACAAAATTTGAGTCAAGATCCCCAAAGACAGGGCCTCGGGAACCCTGCTTCCAGATCTGTTCTGCTCGCCGGGGTCAAGCCCCTGCCTTCCTGGACTCCTGGGCTCCTGACTCTGCTCCATAGAGTTCCTACTGCAGGCTCCCTGCTCTACCAAGCAGGCTTCCCATCCGTGTTTCTCCTCCACCAGCCAGAACACTTGGTGTGCCTCCAAGGGCTGATTTACAAGGAGCCCAGTGGGTAATCTACATCAACCACTGGGGTCGAGAGAATGCTGGACAAGGTGCCCTGTCCCCAGACATAGATCACACGATCATGCCCCTTCTCTCTCCATAGGTTTGAGAATAGAAGCCTTAGGTATAATCAAGGGTCTCTTTCCTCCAATAAAAATACAGCTGTCAGATGGATCACTCCACAGGTTTCCATCCAGGTTCTTGGGTCACCAGAATTGAGCTGGAACTGCTGAAGTGACTGAAAGCAGAGATATAGACTGAAGGACAAATCTGATTGACTCACAGACATGCTCAGGATCGGTCCTGCTGCTGACTGTCTTAACGTTCAAGCAGGAGCCCTGACCAGTTTCCCTGCTGCCTTCTGAATAGCGGCAGGAGTGTGTAATGGGCAGAGCCAGCAAGCGGTCTGGGGCAGCTGGTCACGCCTGCAGGTTGGCAGGGCCAGGGACCTCAGGCCCCTCTCCACCTGGATCATACCGCAGAGCCAGGAAAGACAGCGGACACGTCCAGTGTCCCTGCACACCTGAAGCCTGCAGACCTCAGTGGATGCAACTCGGCTCCTGGGCTGAGTCTCGAGCCTTAGCTTCTCGCACCACTGTCTTTCTTCTTGCTCGCTCATTGCAAACATCTGCGTGTCCCCTACCTCCTTCCGTCCAGGCCACCCAACACTTCCGCTGCTCCCCTTGGGCTCTGCGTTCCTTCTGCCTCTCCCAGAATCTGTTCCCCTGGGGAGGTGCCAAAGGGTCCTCTAGCCACTGTGTCTGTGTGTCATGCTGCCCTCATCAAAAGGCATTTATAGAGGCACCTCCAAGGACCTCCCGGCCCTGAGATGCACACCCTTTCAAACTCTGGCCCTGGCCCTGAGTCCTACAATGAAACCGTGTTAAGCATCCCTCTGACCAGAGTCCATAGGTTCCATACAAGTCCTAGGCCTTCTAGCTTCATGAACTGTGTAACCTCGGCCAAGTTCACCTCAGTGATCTCAGTGTTTTCACCTTCAAAATGGGAGGAGCTACACAGCCCAACAGCGAGTTTGCGTCTTAAATAACTAATGTACTTAAATACATCTATCCACGCATGCCTGACACACAGTAAATAACCAGCCAATTGGAGTATTCTTCCCGTAAACCTCAAGCAAAAAAAAAAAAAAAAAAAAAAGAAAAAAAAGGAGCTGGGCATGGTGGCACACACTCATAATCCCAGTACTTGGGAGGCTGAGACAGGAGGATCACAGGTTCGCGGCCAGCCTCAGCTACTTAGTGAGGCCCTCTGCAACTTAGTGAGACCCTGTTTCAAAATAAAGAACAAAAGATAGGTCTGGGGGTGTAGCTCAGAGGTAGAATGCCTCTGGGTTCAATCCCCAGTACTGCAAAAAAAAGGGGGGCTGCCATTCCTACTGAACAATGGACCCAATTAAAATGGTTTATTAGAACAACTGAAATAATGCACAACCTGCAAACAATCAAGAAGCTTTATTTATTTATTTGCTTATTTATTTACATGTATTTATTTATTTACATGTATTTATTTATTTATTTTTGATACTGGGGATTGAACTCAAGGGCATTCTACCTCTGAGCTACACCCCCGCCCTATTTTTTTTTTTTTATTTTGAAACAGAGTCTCACTAAGTTGCTGAAGGCCTCCTTAAGTTGCTGAGGCTGACCTCTAATTTGTGATCCTCCTGTCTCAGCCTCCCAAGTACTGGGATTACAGGCATGTGCCGCCTCATCCAGCCTAAGAAGCATTTATTAAGAGCAAAGTACATACTTAGGAGCTTGGTTATGGTTATGGAGTAGAAATAGTTGACCATTTGTCAGAGCTTACATCAGTATAGGAATGGTCAATACAGGAAAGTAAAAAGCAAACTCATCTTCATTTCAAAGAGAGCAGAGTCTGAAAATTTGATTTCTTTACCTGAAAACCCTCACTGTGTTGAGTTCACTGACTATGTTAAAATTTCTCTGAGTTTAATGCTTGGTCTTTCCTTCTTTTTATTATTTTTTTAATGCAATCAATTCATTTTCTGCCTCTAGAGAGAAAAGAGAAGAGAATGGCCAGGTGCCTAGAAAAAAGTGCCCAGATATTTATCTCCTCTCTTTCAAGATTTAATACTGCATCACTTTACAGCCAGTAATGAGCGAAGGTGCTGCCTTAATCAGGGGCCATGGGGAGAGGGGCCAGTGGACGCATCCCAGCGCCGGGCTCTGGCTCCAGCCGCACTGTTTTGTTGCTCTGATAAAGAATGAGTCTCATAAATTGATGCTGCATGACATGTCTAAACAGACAGGCCTTCTGTTAAGGTGGTTTTGTTTCCTACTATACCGCACTGCCTTTCCTGTACTTTCTCAGGTTGGGTCATAAAAAAAAAATTGTACCAAAAAAAATGTACTAGAAACTATTGATTTCTGTTGTGCTAAAGCCCCTGACATTCGTGTGCGATGAAGATATTGCTGTGGACCCTGTGAGCTTTCTTCTACTTCTCTTCTGCTTATGAGGGTCTCTGCGGATGGTATTAAAGATATTGTAGTTCCCACTTTCTGACTGTGGGATATCAGCAGGGTCTCTCCTGTGTAAAGAATAATTATCAGCACTGCTGTTACCTCTAGTAAGTGTGTAATTACATGCTCGGTTTTGTGGGCTCTAGGCTGTGCAATTTTAAATTATACAATAATGTCAAATTCTCTCCCGCTCTCTCTCTCTCTCTCTCTCTCTCTCTCTCTCTCTCCCTCCTTCCATTCCTCTTTTTTTTTTCTTTTGAAAGGGAAGGTAGGTAAAATTTTTTTTTAAGAGACAGAAGGAGGAGAGCGTGTGAAAGCCCTCCCACACACACACCAGCAGCAGAATCGACAGCGTGGTAACCAGGGAAGGTCAAGCGCTGCCTCTTCATGCCAGGATTTCAGCCTAGAGGAGTCTTTTTAAAAATCAGGGTGTATTTGGCAAGGAGGAAATGGGGTGAAACTAAGGGGGAGACATGGCAAAAAACATTTTTAATGTGGATCTGGGGGAACCGGGGAGTAGAGAAGGTGAGTGTTGGGGTGGGGGGAAAAGGCAGAGTGGGTGTGAAAGAATTCGAAGCAAAGTCTGGTCCAATACAGGAGCATGTGTGAAGCACACATCATCTAATCGCTGAATCCCAGCCAGAAATTAAAGTAGATGGAGCCCGCCTCAGTTTGAGGCTTGGGGCAGATCGGCATCAGCTCTCCACCAAGGAAATTAGTCTGAGCGTGGTATAGAATCTGAGATACAAAAAGTGCAGGAACCTCCCGGGTGTGGTTCCTGCACCTGTACATGCAGCCAGCCAATCAGTGGGCGCTGAGGACGCCCGCCCACCAGGGGCCAGCGCACCTCCAGAGGAGCAGGTGATCCCCCACACAATGTCTAGCTACTGTCCACACTGCACCTCTCTTCCACACACACAGCAGGTCCTAGGGGCGGGGCACAGGGTTAAGAGATGGTAACCCTTGTGTCCACCTTAAGCCCAGTCCTCTTGGTCCAAACCCTGGCTTTCAGATTCTATTTGTAATCTACTCAACCCTCCAGGTGTTCATTTCTTTTCTCTCTCTCTCTCTCTCTCTCTCTCTCTCTCTCTCTCGTACTGGGGATTGAACTCAGGGGCGTTCTACCTCTGAGCTACACCTCCAACCTCCCCCACCTTTCTTTTTTAAACAGGGTCTCGCTAAGTTGCTGAGAGTCTTACTAAACACTGAGGCTGGCCTAGAACCTGCAATCTTCCTGTCTCAGCCTTGCAAGTACTGGGATTACAGGAGTGTGCTCTGCGCCTGGCTGTTCATTTCTCTAATGGACCTTTGAACAACTGCCATTACCCAGCATCCCCCATTCCTTCCTATGCTTGAGAGGAAGCTGCCCATAGCTCCCAATCCTGCCCACAGCCACATGCCCCATCACGAGAGCTTCACACCTGCAATCCCTGCCCCGTCGACCCTCCCCACCAACCCCTCTGCGCCGTAGTGGACATTGCTTCTGTAGCAGCCATG
This sequence comes from Glis glis, assembly GCA_004027185.1. NCBI lineage: Eukaryota > Metazoa > Chordata > Mammalia > Rodentia > Gliridae > Glis > Glis glis. The sequence continues at coordinate 48 of PVJS01000154.1, read as the reverse complement.
TATGTATATGTATATATATGTGTGTGTGTGTGTGTGTGTGTGTGTGTG
>PVJS01000153.1:150569-163888 GCA_004027185.1 Glis glis | reverse complement strand
AGAGAGAGAGAGAGAGAGAGAGAGAGAGAGAGACAGGGAGAGAGAGAGAGAGAGAGAGAGCTGAGGCTGGCCGCGAACCCGGATCCTCCGGTCTCCGCCTCCCAGAGTACTGGGATAACAAGCGTGCGCCACCACGCCCAGCCCTACCCTGTTTTTTGTTTGTTTGTTTGTTTGTTTTAATTTTGAAACAGGGTCTTGCTAAGTTGCTGAGGGTTGGCCTTGAACCTGTGATCCTCCTGCCTCAGCCTCCCAAGTATTGGGAGTACCCACTAGAACTTTTCTAAAAATCTGTCCCAAGAATGTATCTGAAATGATTTTCCTCAATATTGTATCATGTCTTTATAAAGCTCATTTTTAAAAAATGGTCTCAGCCGGGCATGGTGGCACACACTTGTAATCCCAGTACTTGGGAGGCTAAAACGGGAGGATCGCAGGTTCGTGGTCAGCCTCAGCAATTTTGTGAGGGCCTCTGCAACTTAGTGAGACCCTGTTTCAGAATAAAAAATAAAATAGGGCTGAGGGTATAGCTCAGAGGTAGAATGCCCCTGGGTTCAATCCCCAGTACCACACACACACACACACACAAAATGGTCTCAAGTTATCATTTTCTTTGCCTTCTAACTTTTGGATTATCTAATTAATAAATAAATCTGGCATCATAGTATTTTAATCATAACTACACTAATCATATCTGCTATTCCCTAAATATTTGTATTTGTGCCGTTGATTGCAACTCCCTGCTGGCCCCGTACCTGGTATGTGCTCACTGCCCTTGTATCCTCAGTGTCTGGTATTGAACGGTATACACCACAAAGCCTGACTTATTTTAGATGAAAATTGTGGCAACATCGGATTATATGCATACAGTGCTTAACAGAATCATGTGGTCCAAGTAGTGCACTGGAAACGCTCACGGGGTTTGTTTCCTCTTCTCCAGCTACCTTCCCACTAGTATTTTAGGCGATACCTCTGTGCTCAGGAAGCGCTGTCACCCTGGCTCCTGCTAGTTTCTCCAGCTCTGTGACCGTGTTTCCACTACTGCTGGAGCCGTCGTTCCCCGCACACCTGGTGTCTGGAAGCACTGTACCTTTACGCCTCTCGCTGTCCCTGGGTTGGGAGTCCACGCCAGTTCAGCGGGGTCCCCTTTGCAGGTCTTGCAGGCCGAAGTCGAGGGGTTCATCAGAGCTGTGGTCCCCACCCGAGGCTCTCGGGCCTTCCCAAGCTCACTGGTGGGTGGAAAAAATTAATTTCCTTGTGGTTGTAGGACCAGGTCCCCCGCTTCCTTGTTTGCTCTGGACAAGGGATCTTTTAACTTAGAGGGTGCCTCTCCTTACCAACAGTCCAGAACTTACCTGTGTGCCTTCTTCCTCAAAGCCAGCAAGGCCTAGGCCCTCTGATTTCTTCCAATAGCCAGAGACAATTCTGTTTTTGTTTGTTTGTTTGTTTGTTTGTTTACTGGGGATTGAACCCAGGGGCATTCTACCCCTGAGCTACACCTCCCATACACCTCCCAGCCCTATTTTGATTTTGATTTTGAAACAGAATCTTGCTAGGTTGATGAGAGTCTCACCACTTGATGAGACTGTCCTTGAACCTGCAATCCTCCTGTCTCAGCCTCCCAAGTACTGGGATTACAAGCATGGGATTACACCACACCCAGCTACAATTCTGCTTTTTAAAGGACTCACCAGACTGTCTAAGACCCACGCAGATGATTTCTGCATTTTAAGATGAATTGACTTGGAACTTTCATTAAATATTTAAAAAATCCCTCCCCTACGGAAACCAGATGAGGGCTTGACCAGAAAGTCAGGGCGCAGACATCGTGGCAGTGAGCCTAGAATTTTACCTGCTGCAAGCTTGTCAAAGCCTTTCTCTGGGGACCTGTTTGCATATTGGCTGTGTCCCCTGGGGACCACGTGCTTCTCTCATGTTTAATTCCTTCTCTTCCTTCAAGTCCCAGTATAAACAGCGCGTCTTGGGAAGGGCATTCCTTGATGACTTTATCCAAACAATTACTCTTATTCTTTGTCTTCCCAATGCATTTATTTATTGCCTTCATAATATGAATCACAATTTCTGCTTATTCAATTGACTTATATGTTTACTTATTTATTGTCTCCTACTAGAATGTAGAATCTGTGGGACAAGGACACCATATGCTTTATTGGAAATCCAAAGTTCAGCTGAGTGCATGACTCCTAGTAGGTACTTAAGAAATACCTGCATGTGTGTGTGTGTGTGTGTGTGTGTGTGTGTGTGTGTGTACCCAGGGTTGAACCCAGGGGCATTCTAACTCTAAGCTACAGCCCTGGCCCTATTTCATTTCATTTTTTTTTAAATTTTGAAAGAGGGTCTCACTTAAGTTTCTAAGGGTTTTGCTAAGTTGCTGAGGCTGTCCTCGAACCTGTGATCCTTCTGTGTCAGCCTTCTAAGTACTGGGATTACAGGTATGTACCACCATGCCTGGCAGAAAGATATTTAATTGAATAAATGGAAGAATACTAGTGTTCCTCTCTCTCTCTCTCTCTCCTCCATACATAAATATACATGCACACATACATGCTCTCTCTCTCTCTCTCTTTGTATATATATACACACACACACACACAATCTAAAATTAATCGATTGCTACTCACAACAAAAATTCCCTATGTAAGCAGAATTGTAAAATCCCTAAAATTGCATTTCTGGTTCTTTCATCCTGAAAGTATCAAATGGTATAATATAAAGCAAACTTCCCATTTTATAAGGAGAAAACAATGAGGAAAAGAGACAAGCAGCGCTCAGCCCCTCCACAGGCCAGCGCCCCCACCCCGTGACCCCCTTCCGGCCACGCACCTGCTCACATTCTTCTGCTTGGAAAAGACGACAGGTGCAAAGGGGGCAGCGGCTCTGGGTGGGAAATTAGCAGAGGCCCTCCTGTTTCTCAAAGGTGATACTAACTTACTTCTACCTTCAATCAGAAGCCGGGTCTTTCGCACCCTCATAATATTGCTCTTTAGAAACGCTTGCAATTTGCATTTAGCAGAGACCTGGACCCCATCAGCCCCCCTGGCCCCCGCTCTGGGCTCTTTTCATCTTCTGGCCAGAGAAGTAGACAAATGAGGGGCTCCGAGTCTGACGGTGCGCCGGCTGCTGCCTGTGTTGTCTCTCCTTTTGCAGAATTAAGCCCGAGTGATTGTCACCTCTGCAACGTGTGTGAGGGCTCCCTTCGCTTTGTGCCATTTCACAGAGAGTTCAAGAAGCCTGTGCTGGCTGTAACTGGACTTTTGAGGCACGAGGGCACACGTCTGGGGGCATTGAATTCTGAGCACTTTGACATCAGATCCCTAAAACTCACGAGTCTTTCATGCCGTCTTCCTTTAATCAGGATATTTGAAAAGGCCGTGATGTGAGTCAAAGCGGGCTCCTTGTTCTGGTCCCCACGCCACCCACGCTGCTGGGCTTCCCAGGGCTGGGGCACCCCGCTTCCTTCTCCCACAGCACTTTTCCATCTCCCTCTGGCTGGGGGAGGCCCAGGAGCTTTGGAAATGGACTGTGTGCTTTTCCTCAACAATCTCCATTAAAAACTGCAATGTGGATCATAACTAGGTTGTCGTTGCGTATTTTGTTCTCTTTGTCTCATTCCTTCATTTTTACTGTTTAATGAGAATGGAGTTCATTACTGGGAATTCTGCAGGTCACATCCTCTGCCAGGTATTACACCGAAGCATTTCATTTACCCCACACAGTGGACCTGTGAAGTAGGTTTGATGGTGAGCATATATTTTTAGTTTTGTTTCATTTTACCCGACAAGGAGATGAATGCAGATTTCTCCTGCCCTTCACACACACAAAAATTAAAGACCAGAATCAGAGAGAGGTCTGCCTCACACAGGAGCCCAGGGTCTTGATCGCCAGACTCTCAAATGTCCCAGAAAGATTACACACATTGTCTGGCTGACTCACTTGGACTGAGTGTTTTCTACTCTATGTCATTACTGATACATGCGTGTGCGTGCGTGTGTGTGCGTGTGTGTGTCTGTGTGTGTGTATGCGTACTCTCATTCTCCTCTCTCCAACATGACTCAGAATGACTTGAAGAACATCTCACAGTAACTCCCCAGGATCTATTATTTGGAAAGAAGTGCTAATGAGATGTTTTCTAGACAGGCAATTTGGATTTTATCCCTATCCATCCACATGACTTTTTTATTGAGATATAAAAATAATGTACCATAAAATGTATCACTAAATCTTGGGGTGGGGGGTTGGTACTGAGAATTGAACCTAAGGGCATTCTACCTCCGACATACACCCCCAGCCTTTTTTTTTAAATTTTTTATCTTAAAACAGGGTCTCACTAAATTGCTGAGGCTGGCCTCAAACCTGCAATCCTCCTATCTCAGCCTCCCAAGTTCTGGGATTAAGGGTGTGTGCCACTGTGCCAGCTCTCCATCTCTTTTGATTGGGGAGTATAAACCATCTCCTTTGAAGCGATCGCGGCTAGTGGAGGACTTGCTATTGTTATGTTGTTTTTTTCAGTATGTCTGTCATTCAGTTTGTCTTTTCTTCCTTTGCTGTCTTTGTGCTTCCTTGGTTTATGGTAGTGGCATGCCCTGGTTCCTTTCTCATTTGATTTTGTGTATCTCCTATAGATACCATGGAGATTACATAAAACATCTTTTAATGATCTATTTTAAACTGGTAACAGCTCAACTTCTATCACATACAAAGACTCCATTCTTCATATCTCTCCTCCCACAATATGCTATCAATGTCACAACTTACAACCTTTTCTATTTTTTAGCCACTAACATATAATTTTACATTTATAGGTATCTACATATTTTATATATTAAATTCCATATTCGAATTACAAGTGATTTATGCATTACCATCATAATATGACACAATCCTGCATTTGTCTATATATTACCTTGACCAGAGAGCTTTCTTTTTCCAACAGAAACAATCAAACAGCCTTTCATACGATTTCAAATACTTCCTTTAGCATTTCTTGTAAAGTAAGTCAAGTGTTGACCTCTGTCAACCCCTGTTTAACTAAGATGGTCTTTATCTCTCCATCTTTTAAAGATACTTTTGATCGATGTAATATTCTTAGTTGGCAGACTTTTCTTTTCCTTTCCTTCCGTACTTTGTATAATGCCATCTACTCCTTCTGTTTGGGATTGTTTCTGGTGAGAAGTCTGCTGATAGTATGACGGGAGTGTGATTGTATGTGAACATTTCTCTTTGTGCTTTCAAGATTCCCTCTTTGGCTTTTGAAAATTTGATTGCTTTCTTTCTTTCTTTCCTTCTTTTTTTTTTTGTTTGTTTATGGGAATTGAACTCAGGAGCATTCTACCTTCAAACTATACCCCCCAGCCCTTTTTATTTTTTATTGTGAAACAGGGTTTCACTAAGTTGCTGAGGCTGGCTTTGAACCTGAGATATTCCTGTCTCAGCCTCCCAAGTACTGAAATTACAGGTGTGCGCCACTATGCCCGGCAATTACCATCTTTCTTTTTTTTTTTTGCGTTTTTTTGCGGTACCGGGGATTTAATGCAGGGGCGTTCTACCTCCACGCTACGCCCCCGGCCCTATTTTTTATACTTTATTTTGAAACCAGGTCTCACGAAGTTGCGGAGGGCCTCACCAAGGAGAGAGAGAGAAAGAGAGAGAGAGAGAAAGTGAGAGAGAGAGAGACAAGGAGAGAGAGAGCGAGAGAGCTGAGGCTGGCCGTGAACCCGGATCCTCCGGTCTCTGCCTCCCAAAGTACTGGGATTACAAACGTGCGCCACCACACTCAGCTTACCACCATCTTTCAAAGAATAAAATTGAGGCAAAGAAAAATTTAATAACTTGTCCAAAATTACAAATATGATAAACAGCAATTCCAGAAATTGAAATTGTGAATTTAACTCCAAAGCCCCAGTTTAACCCTGAGGTCTATACACTGCACCCAGGCTAAAGACACTGTCCCTCCAAACACACACAACAGAGAGACACATATTTAGTTATTCTTTTTTTTTTTTTTTTGCGGTACCGGGGATTGAACCCAGGGGCGTTCTACCTCCGCGCTACGCCCCCGGCCCTATTTTTTATACTTTATTTTGAAACCGGGTCTCACGAAGTTGCAGAGGCCTCACTAAGTAGCTGAGGCTGGCCACGAACCCGGATCCTCCGGTCTCCACCTCTCAAGTACTGGGATTACAAGCATGCGCCACCACGCCCGGCTTAGTTATTCTTAATAATATATATCTGGTACTATACTTGCTACTTATATACATTGATTATTTTTATCTTCCCAATGACACCATAAATCAGGTATTATTTGCATTCCCATTTTGTAATGGACAAACTAAGACTTAGAGGGATTCGATTATTTGCTTAGAATCACCAGGTGAATAAATGATAGGATTGAGATCTTAATCCTGTATTTTTGGACCCAAAGCCTGGCTTGTCCCTGGATGCCTGCTATGGTCTGAATCATGTCTCCTCCAAAATTCAAACTTTAGTCCTAATCCTCCATGTGAGTCTTCGGACACACTGTGAGAAGGTGAGACAAATTGAATCATGCCATAAGGGTGGGCCCCTAATCCAATGACTGGTAGCCTTAACAGAAGAGGAAGAGCCTCAGAGCTCACTCTACTGTGTGAGGACTTAGTGAATCGATGCTCACCTGGAAGCCAGCAAAAGACCTTCACCAGAAGCCAACGGGCCACGCCCTGGTCTTGACCTACTGAACCTTCTGAACTATGAGTAATACCTTTCTGTTTAAGCTACTGTATTGGTCAGGGTTCACTAGATCAACAGAATTCACAGAATGAGCATATGAAAAAGGGATTTATTAGATCAGCTCACGATGTAGTCCTGAGTCTCAACTGCACGTGAAGAATCAGAGGAATCTGTAGCTGGTCGGGCGGTCTAAGAGCTGGAGCCTTAGGATTGAAGCAACCACCAATTCAGTCCAGTCCAAGATGTGAAGATCAGGAAGCTCTTTGGAGAAACGATGGTGAAGTTTCAGCTCGAAGGCTGGAGGCCGACGATCTCAGACGAGAGCAGAAGATCAAGAAGCTCTTCAAGGAAACGGCAGAGTTGGAGATCGACGATCTCAGACAAGAGCAGATGCGCTTTCTTCAGGAAGAGTCGTGGCTCCCTCTACGCAGCTTTCTCCTTCTTTTATCCAAGTCCTGCACCTATCAGAACCCTGCTCTCCACATTTAGGGCAGGACTTCCGGTTCAATCTGCTGTTACACAACCAAAGTCACATGATCTTAGGTGGGTCAAGTTGACAAACCAAACCAACTATCACAGCTACCCGGTCTCTGGCATTTTGTTATAGTAGCCCCAGCAGACGAATGTGATGCCACAGCCCGATTCCTATCCAAACACTAAGACTATCTCTGGGTATGCATTAACAAAAACTATACAGAACTCTACCTAAGGGATTGCAAACACGGGGATGTCCAAGTGAGACTGCACAATTCTAATCCACTTTATCATTTTTTTCTGAGGCGGTTGTACCAAGTCAACATAGACTTGGTATCTTAAAAAATATAAAGTTATCATCTCACACTTCTGGGGATCAGAGGGCCCAAGTGGAGGCACGAGCACAGCCACACTCTCTCTGGAAGTTCTAGAGAAAACATTCCTTCTTGCCTCTTCCGTCTTCTGGTGTCTGTCAGCATTTTTTGGCATGTGACTCTTTTGATGCAGCTTCTAAGCCAAGATCTTCCATCTCTCTCTGTTTTGTCTTCACATCACCTACTTCTCTGTGTTTAGTAAAATTTCCCTCTGTCTCCCTCTTAGAGAGGTATATGTGATTACTTTTAGGGGCTGCCCAGGGAGTCCAGGGTGATCTCCCCATTTCGAGATACTTAATTTACCCATGCCTGCCAAGACACTTTTTTTTGTCATATGAGAAAATATTCACAGGTTCTAGGGCTCAAAGGCTGGATATCCTTCACAGGGAGAGGCACTTTTTTATACTATAGTTCAAAATTATTATTCTTTCAACCACTCTTACACATTCTACTGGATTCCGGAAAAAGAGAATCTACTTTCAACATTTGTTGGTTGGTCGTACAGAACCAGGGTCCTGTTGCTGTTGGGTTCACTTCCTGAACTTGTCCCATCGATTAGTCCCTTATTCTTTCTCATAGATCAATCTTTCTTTCCTCGTATATAGGCTCCTTCCCAAAACCTAAAATTATGAATAATTCAACCATGCAATTAAAACAAAACCAAAAAAACTATCAGTCTTTCAATTCAAATTTACCTTTCCGCCAGGTGTTTCTCCATTTCTCTTTTCTTTTACCACCACATTTTTTAATTTCTTAAAGCAACATTTATACTTCTCCAACCATCGGGTATTTCTGATGTGTCTCTGTGGCTTTTAGAATTAAACTTCAAGCTCTTTGTCATGACATTAAGCACTGTTTAATTCTGATTTCTCTGTGTTTTTCTAGCTTCTCCTACTAACGATAAGCCCCTGGGAACCCACTCTGTAACACAAATGCACTGACGGCTGAAACAGGAGCACAGATTCCTGTATAGACCCTTCTCCTGCTAACCTGGGTTGGCTCTGTGACTACCGTCACCAGTGTCACAAGACAAAATCCCACTCCACTAGTGTCCAGCCTCAGGCCTCAGCAAAGCAGACTGGCGATTTCAATGTTTGTCTCTGGGAACTTTCTTGGAAAGAAAGTTGACATGCAAGAAGCCCGGCCATTCTGACAAACGTGTCCACATGCCAGGCCTTGTGACTACAGGCAGCAGCCCAACGACCATCATTGACAAGCCTTCAGACAAATAAGCGAAGACACTACTGTGTCCAGCTGCACGCTATTGAGTGGACTGAATCGGTACCACATGGAGCAGAAGAGTTAGTCACATGATCCCTGCTTGAATTTCTGACCACAAAATTCTGAGATAAAATGCAATCGCTATTGTTTGAAGTGTCTACTTTTGGGGGTGGTTTGTTGTGCAACAACAGAGAACTATAATGGAATATGGCATCAGGTCAGGCGGCAGGCAAGGGGAGACGGGCATAGAGCGATTCTCAAAACCTGGAAGGGTACCCAGGAGATCACTGGCAAAAGCTGGGGGACAGAGGGGTGTTGTTGTTTGTTGTTTCTGGTCAGAGAAAATGGGATTCCTATGAGGTAGCTGGAAAAGATCAGACAATAACATGAAAGAATACTTAATTAACTCATGGGTCGGCTCTGGAGATTTCAAGTCAGATTGTGGAGATGCCAACTCATTTCTCTTAGAGAGTTTTGAGAAAACATGATAGGCAGATAGAAACTCAAGAAGGAAATGTTCATGTTTTTGAACATGGTATATGAGGATTGTAAAGGAACAAGGACTTTCTGGGTTTGAAAATCAGTCCATTTGTTATCCATAAGCTCTTCCAGCTCCAGATAGATTCTCCAAATCAGAAATGCCTTCAGGATAAACATGAAATCTAGCGTGGCGATGTTAAGACCTCTGAAACACGCCTCCAGCTTGTCAAAGGCCCAAGGGACTTGACACGTGACCTCATCAATCTATTTGAAAGCAGAGTGCTTGTAAGAATCTTAAAAACATTATCTCACTTTTGCCTCCTACAAGGTCTTTTGCAAGGTAGAGAAGAGCCTGTGTAGTCAAGTAACTGAGTAATAGTAATGAAAACCTGTTAAAACTTGAAGAGAATTAGAGCAACAGAAGCAACAATACATTTGATGAAAGGGGACATTAAGGAAAAGAGACTTAAGGATTGTCTTGTCTTCTAAATATGCCCATGTGGTTGCAAACATGGGCCAAGAAGGATCATTCAGATGACAGAACCAAGACCCCCTGAGCTCGAGCTAAGAAAATCAAAATATATTCCCAGGAAGCAGAACGCAGCCCTGATCAAAGACCTGGTGACCGCCTCCGGATTGGACTTCAGAGTTCCTATGCAACAGTACCTGCTGTAGCTGATGAATTTCTTCCTTTTTGAAATGGAATATCTACTATGGTGGGGCTGTCTCTGTTTTATTATTGCATGTTTTGTGTTTTATTTTGTTCTGCTTTTCTTGGAGACGCTCAGCAGATCATTTCTCAATGTAGTTTCCATGTTTTTAGAATAAAAGGAATTGCAGTCAAGAAATGATACCTAAGAAGTATCAAAACACCCGTATGAGCCAGGTGTGGTGGCGCTCACCTGTAATCCCAGTGCTAGGGAGGCTGAGACAGGAGGACCGCAGGTTTAAGACCAGTGTGTGGTAACTTCATGAGATCCCGTTTCAAAATAAAAAATAAAATGAGCACCAAGAGCTGTGTGCATGTATTTTTCTGATACCCTGTACCGCAATATGATGTAAAATTACAATGCACCAAATAAAATAAATAAAATAAAAATAAACATGCATGAGGAAGCAGGTGTCTAGAGGGAATATAAGACTCACCATATGGAAAACTCCACGCCCTGCCCCTTGTTCAACTCCACATAGCACCCATTCCAGACATTATTCTCTGGAAAGTAGCACTCCCCCATCTCCTCTTCACCTGGCCTTTCTTTACACGATGCCATCACTTCTCCAAATAAGCCTCTTAGATCCCCCTATTTGTGCTTTTTGTGTGAATTCTTTGCAAGCAGAGTAGCAAGGACTGAGGAGAAATCAGTGTCACCTGGTAACAGAGGCGTATTATCCATCAACAGAAAATTGGAAAATAGCTAAGTGGGAAGATGAACTACCTTATCCCTTATATTCAACTCTTTCCATAAGTCTCTCCACAATTGTGTGCCATTTTTTACTAGAACCATCTATATAGACAGGGCCTTCATTTTGCATACCCTCTTGGATTCAGAATGCCCATGAGACAGATGATTCTATCCAATTTTGAATGTGAAAATAAGTGTAGGACCTGACCAAATACACCACGCTTCTGCTCAGGATTTACTTTCTGTTTAGAATGTCATTACCAAATATCCTGTCCACATAAACTCATTTCTTAGGATCAACTGAATTCCCACCTCCTTCTTCTAGACCCGTAAAAATTCCAAAGTATTTAAAGTTACACCAACTTGATGAATTATTAGTTATATTGTTATTTCAGTCACACTTCTATCAGTTGTAGGATTCGAAACAAATGAAGATGTTAACACTAACTGGTAGAGAACGTCTCTAGGTCTATCCTATCACAGCTTCTGACTGAACTCCTTTATTCCACTTCTTCAGAGCTACTTTTATCTTGTATCTCAAATATTTTTAGGATGTTGGTCCAATTTTATATGGAAAACAGGAAACGATTCCAAGGCTGAAGTGAATTATTTATTTTATACTTAACATACAGCAATAGCGTTCAATTAGTCTATACTACCAAGTGTGGGCTAAAAGTCTTCACAAAATAAAACATACATTGATTTCAATTGTTGGGGCTTCTTTAAAACCATGTGTGAAAAGTGTGTGTGTGTGCATGTGAGTGTGTGTGTGTGTGTAAAATGCAGTGTTATCAGGATAAATTCAAAGAGAGACAAAAATCTGCTTAGCTTATTACCTTACAATGCTGCCTTAATCAGTTAAGGCTGCTATTAAAACATCACGTAGACTGGTGGCTTAAGGGAGTGACATTAACTTCTCGTAGTTCTAGAAGCTAGAAGTCAGGCCACGATCATGGTGCAAACAGATCTGTTCTTTGGTGGGGGCACTTCTTGGTTTGCAAATGGCCCCTTTCTTTTTTTTTTTTTTTGCAGCATTTTGGATTGAACCAAGGGGTATTCTACCTCCGAGCTACACCCCCAGTCCTATTTTTTTTTAAATACAGGATGCCCAGTGAAATTTTTTTTATGTTTTTATTGGTGCATTGTAGTCTCACATCACAATAAGTATCAGTTTGGTGTTAACATACATGCACACAGCTCTTGGTGTCTCTCCCCCCCTGCCTCCCCTCTGCCCCCCCCACATGTAGCACTGAGAATGATGTTGGTATAATCTCATATATACACATTGTTTATGACAGTAATTCCATAGATTCATTTCTTTATTTTGAAACAGGGTCTCACTAAGTTGTGGAGGGCCTCACTAAGTAGCTGAGGCTGGCTGCGAAGCCAGATCCTTCAGTCTCAGCCTCCCAAGCACTGGGATTACAAGCGTGCACCACCACACCTGGCAAGATGGCTCCTTTCTTATACTCTCATGGCTGAGAGAGGACTCTCCCTTATCTTTTCTTCTTCTTATAATGGCCCTGATCTTATTATGAGCCCCCAGGACCTCATCTAACCCTAATTACCTCCTCAAACCCCCACTCCTACCACCATTACACTGAGAATCGGAGCTCCAACATGTGAACTTAGGGGGACACAAGCATTCAGTCCACAACATATTCTTCACTATTTCATTATACCACAAAATGTGCATACAGATTATCTTTATTTTTGTTGCAGGCCTTTCCATGCAGATGGTGAACCTGTCTCACTTCCGGCCAACACCAAGGCACAAAGGGTTATCTTGGCAGCACTATGAACTAGAATTGGATGAAGGAGAAGGATCTCAATGCAAGTTATTAATGCATTTTCTTGCCAAAGTTTACATGTCTTTTCACATTTCAACATTTTTAGATTTGAGAAAAACAATGTTACACCATAACCTACAAGAGAATAAAATATCACTCATTTGACTACCAACAAAGTGATTTTTTTAATAAAGCAGATAACACTAAAGGAAGCATGTGTTATTCCCAGAGATGAAGTGTACATGAACATATGTCTAATTTTTCCCACATATGATGTGTAAGATGCTTAATGGAGAGATGAAAAAGTAATATGTTGAGACAAAGTTGCTACTATCACACTTCTGATTTCTGATATTTTTGTAGCTATAACTAATTCTACTTTGAAATTCAATTCTATGAATGCCTATGTGGATACTTTATTTGTACACAGAGCAACATAATCTAAATTCACTTCCCTGTTCTTTATCTCAGGGTTTACATTTTTCTTTATCCTCATCAACTCTTTTTTTCCCCTTGCATCATTTTTATTTTTTATATATTCATTTATTGGTGCATTGTAATTATACATTTGATAAGTATCAGGGTAGCAGAATTATACATGCACACATTGCTCATTTAGCCCTCCCTCAATCCCACCCTATTCCCTCCCCTTTCCCTCCCTTTCGTGCTCCACATAGTGATTGAGTCTTATAAGTTTGTACATATACATCATGTGCTTTAGTGTGTTTCCCTCCACTCACCTTCCAACTCCCTCAGCTAGGTCATCTTTGTTCATCTAAAGTTTTCTTCTTCTTTGTCTGGAGTCCCTTCTAGGTCCCATTCTATCTACTCTTTTTTTTTTTTTTTTTTTTTTT